>WNWK01044995.1:0-14898 GCA_009830355.1 Cherax destructor
ATCCAGTGGCACGGGGAATATCAAGTGGGACAATCGGTCCAGGAGGTCCAGTAATCGGACAATAATTGTGAAATAAGGTGCCACCGGCGAAGTACGCGGCCATAGGCCTATTTGAACTGAGTGAAGTGACCATACGGCAGGATAAAGTCGTACCCTGATGTTGGGGAGTTCATCTTAGAAGAGACTGTAATATATTCGATGAACTGTGGGAAATGGAATATAGTGAAACCGAGTTGTAAATAATCCGGGGTTGATTGCATCGAGCGAATCTGGCTTGGGTACGCCATACCCCGACCGCCATATTGGATGTGATTGAAATGAACTAACATATCGCAAGTTATCTACTCGAAATTCAAGTATCGAGACTGTGAATGTGTATAAACCAGTGGGGCATTAAGCCAGGATACACGTAATATGTAAAGTTATACGTATAAACAGTACAAACGGTCGGATTAGTGCGAGGATCTGATTCGCTACCCCGACCAACCACATGTTAACGAACGCTCAGTCTCGTGGGCGTATGAGAGTGTACGGAAATTAATCTTTCTTGACTCGACGAGACCGTTATTACCATCGCGATCGAATCAGATCGCAGGAGGACGTCAACAACGGAACGACTCCCTCATCTAAAGCTAAGTAGTCTGCTGGTGTTTACTTTATTGTTGGCCAATGATATTGTTATGCACAGTAGATGTACTTTAGCTAGGTCAACGATCTACGATACACCACTATGATGCTGTTTAGGTGAGTGTAGGTCATGATGATTTAGCTGTCTGTACTCTATCTCTTCTCCTGAGTGATCACTTGTTTAACTACCCATACAGTCCACTTAAATTTAACCTTATATAATTATAATACATGATCTTCTCAGATTTATTTATACTGGTCCAGAGTGCTGTGAGATAACGAGAATATTGAAGGTACCCCCTCGGTGCGGCCAGGAGCGGGTAAAATTCTCACATACCTTAAAGGGAATGACTGCGGTAAAATTATACGAGTCTGTCATCTCCCTAGGAGTTTGTTTATTGCTAGTGGCGGTGTCCCAGATAGACTTCTCTCTCACAATTCCCCACAACCATGTTAACTCATGTTGAGCAAGTCCTACTCATACCATCCCCTTTCACTCACGTATTTACCTAACTTATATTTGAAGATATCCAAGGTTTGCGCTTTATAACCCTACAAGCCCGTACTGGGCAGACGGTGCAATATACCTCCAATGAAAAGTAAAAAAAAACAATAATTGTCCGGGGTTAAAAGTTGCTCAACATCCTCCTGTAGACTGTAAGCCTACATGCCTAGTTCCCATAGCTTCCCCCAGAGGGCAAGCCTGGTGGGCATGTCACTTCAACCTGCATCTCTCTCACTTAGGCAGTCGACTTCTCTCTGTGAACAAGGTGTTACTCCTCTCTCCCTCGCAGCATGGCCCCTCGGGGCCAGGGCAACTTAAACACACTGCCTGTGTACCAACGATATCGCAAATAAAGGAAGATTTCATCCACCGCCTTGAACAAATGACACAATTAATCTTTTATTATAACTGGTGACAGCGGTGCTCGCAGTAAGTGTGTATGCCTGGAGGGAGGGAAGGAAGGGGAAGGAAGTTGTCTTCACTACATCACCCCATACAAGAAGCATCCGTCTCTCAACGAGTTATCCTAATGTTGTGTCTGCAAGTCCCAGCATCCAGACACAGGTACAAGTAGGATCCAGCCCGAAATTTGCAGAATTTCTTCGAGAAATATTGAAGTGACGTCACCTGGAGCTTCACAGCGCCCCACGCTGTTCTCAAGCCACGTGTTCAGCGTCACCTGTATGTTGTTACTGTTGTTTTCAGCCCAGCACGGCTATTTCAGCAAGTCAGAGGTGAGTTTGTGGTGATTTCTGTGCTCAGTGTGGTAGAATCTGCGCTATTCTCCTCGTGTATTGTGAGGTGATAGCAAGGCGCGTGGTCCTGGCTCTACCATAACACCTCGCTCGCCTCACCCTGCTACCCACGCTCGCCTACCACCACGCTACTCTCCACCACTATGTACTCACTCCCTCTGCTGTTTCTCTGTGAATTCAGTGTGAATTCTTTGCCAAAGCTGTGTATCCGAGTGCCCGAGGTCACTCGAAGCCACGTGGATCATGAAGCCACGTGTGGACGAAGCCACGTGGAGTGTGGATGAAGCCACGTGGAGAAAGCCACGTGAGTAACCCAAGCCACTCGCTGCCCGCATCACTACCCTGATGTCACCCACAATGCTTCCTGCATCACTCCACTGACGTCACGATGCTGCCTTGACGTCACCTCGCGATGTTACCTCATGACATCCCTCATGACGTCACACCTGACATCACATGATGTCACATCGAGTGTTATAGTTTCACAGTGAGCATTTTGTTTCAGTATTGTCGAGAAGTTGAGAGAAGATATATGCCATGTGTTAATTAATTCCTGTCAGTCAGTGTTCTCACATGTTGGCTTACTGTCGATTTTTGCACAGAAAAGCGTCATTTGCTAGTGCAAGCCATGTTGAACCCATGTGAGGTAATTATTATTATAATCAAATAGAAGCGCTAAACCACAGGGGTTATACAGCGCTGCCCATGTGAGGTAAGTGTATGCAAGTTTTCTGTGTGTCCTCGATGTGTGGTCTGTGCCCAGACCACTGTGTAGCACCCTTGTGTTACACCATTGTCTGTTGACAGCTGACATTTAGTCAGTCCCAGGCGTCAGTTACGAGCATCTGAGCCCCTTGCGCAGAATGCTCTTTATGTTTGCCGCTCGTAGACGCCCTGCTGAGTCGTATCTACTATGACTCAGAGTGCAGTTATATATAGAGAACCAGTCTGAGGATGCTTAGACTAACCTCTGCTATAACTCCAACTGTAGAGAGAATGACACTCGTCCAGCCGCAGTAACCCAGTCGGCAGGAGACTCTCTGACTCGTGTCATAGCTTCAGTGAGCAGCCTCACAAAGATAATGTCACTTTGACTGCTAACCCGCTCACTCCAGTACGGTGTATGTTGTTACGACCCTCAGACGGAACTGTCTATCAGAAGAAGTCCTGCCCAGTTGCCGAGTACTGACGAAGCCTCACTCGAGGGCACCAGTAGGTTGTGTCCCAGGATGAATGAACCATGCAGCAACTACTACGATGACTGCTTCACCATTTATTACAACCTCAGGTTCAATGGCCTGTTCTCTTGAGTGTAAAAGGGAGCTTGAAGCAAAGAAACACAGTAGAAAATGCTTTGAATTTGTATTTCCTTCACCAAGCAATTTGTATTTCCTTCACCAAGTATTTATAAGGCTTTGTACAAGTATGTACACTATGTACAGAGGGAGTAATAATAGTGCATGCCATGGTCATCAAGGCAAAACAGCAGCCAATAGACAGAGACAACTGTACCACAACCAGCTCAATGCAGGAATTACAATAACAAATTTACGAGTGGTAACCACATTGCCTTTGCCATTGTCAAACTCGCATTATGATTGGCTGAACCGAGTCGTTGATTTGATGATGGGGTCACATCTCAAACCATTAACGATGGTTCGCTGGTTGGAGGGGAGCCTATGTGGGTGTGTTTAGCATGCTCCGAATAAAGGGTACGTACTCTTTGCATGCAACACCTCCACCCCAAGAGGGCTCAGGACTAGGCTTCCACCTCAAATGGGTAGAGTGCCGTCATGGCACATTACAATAATGGGACCGCCTTTTTCCTCAACCATCCCGCTCATTAGATAAAGCTAAACTTTTCTTGAGACATAAAGTCCGGCTTTAAACTTAAGAGTGAGACAGCAGACAGTAGGGCTAGCGTAGGTCCAAGAATCCTGCGGTCGGTAGCAGAGTATCTCCTCCCTAAAAAAAAAAAAAAACCACTAGGAGAAAAAAAAGAGCTGGTTCCACCCAAAGTCCCTAACACATCCTAACTAAATGCAATAACTCCTGGATAATACATCTGCTAGCATATTATTTTTGCCAGCAATGTTTGTAATTTTTACATTGTAGGGTTGCAACCTAATGTTCCAATGCATGAGTCTTGTATTGTTGTTTTTCATGTACTGGAGATACACCAGAGGGTTGTGGTCGCTGTAGATGGTGACCACCTGAGAGGACTGGCCCAAGTAGACATCAAAATGCTCTAATGCCAATATTAGAGCCAGGGCCTCCTTCTGTTGCGTGGAGGTTCTTTCGTAGATTGGGTAATGAACAGACGAGTTTGGGATGGTAACTTGGTATATTAGACAGGGTGGTATTCTCAGAGCCGTAGGCCTGCATCTGTCCTGCACTGAGTCTGGGTGGTAACTGAGGCACTGCCCGAGCAGGGCTCATAGCGTTTCAAAGTACTGACCTTTGACATGGGTGACCTTTGACATTGGCTAACGGTTGCATCGGATGGTCACGTGAGCAGAAATGGTTATACCCTATGAACTCTCACTGAGCTTACAGTGACAGCTCGGCTACGGTACGTATGTCGTCTCGACATACCCTTATACAAACTAAAGACAACAGGCGTACGACTCTGAGCTGATTCTATACAATATCAAAGTACACAACAGTTGAATCTTATACTTCACATAGATCTTATCGTGACGGAAAATAATCTACTTTACTATATGATATATCATAATACAAAGGAATTAATTAACTAAATGAGCTCATTTCTAGAAAATCACGATAAAAGAGAAAGAAAATTAATATATGTCGATCGATCGAATCGTCTTCATGTGATCTACGAATTCTGAGGAAATATATTTACAAGAAAGTAGTGATTAACAGACAAGGTAGATCTGGTGCACTCAAATCTATACTGTTAATTCTCAGAATTCGGAGAGAACGTGAACACATTAAAAAATCTTACTAGATGCTGGAAATCTGATAACAAAACACACAGTCAATAACCTCAGTTCTAAACTGGATTTTCTAATTTTCTATCTTTAGCTCACGACTTATGATCACTTTCCTACTGAAGGAATGAACAAACTCGGTATTGATTAACTTATAATCACTTTCCTACTGAAGGAATGAACAGGCTCGGTGGAGTGGATGGATCTCTCCCCGGTTGAAATAGTTAGCTCAATAACACAAAGTATGAGCAAAGGAGAACGGCTCTCACTATCTCTTACTGCAGGTAATAATTACTCGACACACGACACTTTACTCGGCAAAGGAATTACTGTCAACTGGGAAAGATCACTATCTGGAACACAAGGGACAACAACTGGCACTCTAGTGAATACACCAGCAACAGAAACGACTTTCTGCAATTGCTTTTGCATCAGCGAGAGATGCTATAACTCATTCAAATAGTCTTTCTTCAACAAAGCGTCCCCTGGAGAGGAACTACTACTTGAACAAGCAACATTGCAAGAATAGACTCAGTACTCAAGGCGGTCCGGGATACCTCCGGCACCCTAGGCATCTGAACGCTATCTTGCATGCAAGATATTGTAGGGGCTGAATTCCAGACAGGAGTGACAGCAATACTAGTGTCTTGACCGCTCGGCAACGTTAACAAATAAAACACATACTATCTACAAGAACTAATCTGAACTTCACATTCCGCAACACTCTGGCAAATCTCTGATACAAGCTGGGAGAACAAACACATTGCTCAAAGACTAGAGACTTTCTATCAGTCAGTAAGGGACTATAAGAACGTTTCACTGATTCATTATCATTATGGCTCTGAATAGCAGCACACAGTATTATCGCACGAATTTACTTGAGCATCATTGCCTTGACTGGCAGCAAACACATTAGTACTACTTGACTTTACTGGAGACATGACTTCAAGCAAATGAACGAGAATTAAATGAAAACAAAATTAACACAAGTATACAGCATAAAATAGCTTAACTGGTAGGAATTGTTAACTATACTGCAGAAGTAATGATAAATAATTGCATAAAAACACTAAAGAAAAGATAACTCACTGGAAATTGACTTGGCAAGAAATTCAATACATTAAAATAAAACAATCTAGCTTTAACTTGAACTAACTGCAAGATGAGCACTCTCTACTTTGGAATTCAACAAAAATTACTAGATGAGAATTAATAAATCAATGCAAAAAGGAAATACAATCAATAAATTGTATGCAATTGGAAAATTACTGGCAAAACACATTTTCTTAAAAGAAAATGCCACTAGAATTTAATGTGCATTGCTGGCAGAAAGAATTAACTATGATGCTGACAACTTGCATTGAATTATTAGCACTTTTCAGGATAACACTGATGTCAGGGAAACGCCTTCCCCTGAACAAAATATTGATGGAAAAATTAATAAATAATAGTAAACCGAAGGATATTTATAATAAGATAGTTTTTTCTGGATTTGAATATAAAATTAAATAGAAATAAAAAAGATATATATCCGTTGTGGTTCAGGTCTGTTGGTGAGACAGGAGGTAATAACCGGAGAGGGGGAGAATAGATGATGGTTGTCTCTGTAGGTGGTATGTCTCCGGAGTAGATGGTGAATCTCCTGGGACCAAGAGGTTGAAATACCACACTGTAGGTATCCAAAGGTAGATGAGATCTTCTGCAACACCCTCTAACGCACACAAGTTAGAAACTAGAGAGGAGTTGTTGAGGAATTCCCGTTAAGTCCAGGGAAAATCTTGCTCGTAAGTCATGCGTCTGTCCTGGAGAACCAGTCCAGCGGCAGAGCTGATTCGGAGAAGAGTGAAGGTGAAGTGACTTTCCACTTCCCAACCGACACCAGGTAAGAGTCATACTACCAGGAGTAGAAAGTAAAAACCCTCAGACAACCGGGAACAAGAGTTTAGCTCCAGCCCGCTAGATGGAATTGCTGGCTGTAACTCGTTAATAATGCTCCCGGCTGACTGAACAACCGTTACCTTATTTACAACTACTTTTCCCTCACAATACCCCCCTTCCAAAACTTATGGTCGGAGGCAATAAGTTAACACCAGAGGGAAAAGTATTAGGTATGTGACCTCGGCTCCGCCAATCTGCAAAGTGGGTACGAGAGCACGAGATACCAAGCTTAAGATTTGTATGATATTGTGGCATAACATTCCTTCTCCACTGAGGAGTATATGTGCCATCAAATATTTCAGTGGCTTGCTTGGAAATTTTGAGACTTTTAGTTCCACCTTTTTGAAAGTAAGGTAGACAAGCTGGACAGGCTTTACAGAATTTATAAATGTCGGAAGACATCCCCGGCCAGTAGTACAATTCTCTGATCGTGTCTAAGGTCCTCCGACGTGTAATATGGCCTGAGACGGTTTCTTCATGCGTACTTCTTATAATAGTCTTACGACAATCCCTGGGGATGACCAATAGACTTCTTCCAACATAGTTGGGATTGTCAGAGGTTATTATAGTCCTGTATAAAAGATTACCCTTGAACTCAAATTTGTAAGTAAGGTTATTTCTTTTAAATATGTTGCCATTTAATGCTAGCATTCGAGTTTTCTCTAGGGAAGGACAAGTCTTCTGGAGACCTTCCAAATCTAGGTGGGACAGCTCAATAGGTTTTCCTTTGGAAAGTACTAAAGGATGGTTTGGTTTTACCTTAGATTGAGCTCTGGTAAGGACGTTAACCAAGTCCAGTTGTGTGGAAGATTCAGTCACCTGTGGTATTTCCTCAGTTTCAGTGCAGTTTGGTTTGGATGACTGCTTCTCTAAGGTTTTCCAGGAGCTTCACGAGTATCTGAACTCTGATTTGAGTTATCCTGATTATTCACTTCTGGAGATTCTAGGGAAGAAACAGAAGTATAATGTTTATCTTTTCCGGAATCATTTGGAAACCTTACACAGTCTAATTCGGATGGGAAGGTCGCCCCTTCTATGTTCCCAACCAAAACAGAACAAGAAGTTATTGGGGCCACCACTGCTTCTACCCAACCAGTAAACCATTTGCAGTTAATGAAACATCTGAGAGTAGGAAACTCATCACTTCTTCCTAAGTAGTCAGTTAATTTAGTACTTTTATACCGGGTTAAATCTAAGTTAGGAAAGAGTTTACTCGAAATAACAATGCAAGAACACCCAGTATCTCTAAGAATGGTGGATACCTTCATGCCATTAACAGTACCTTCACTAAAAGGTGCTTTAATATTAGCTTCGGTGAAACATGTTCCAATATTCTCACTTTTTTTCTTGGGACAGTCTGGACGTCTGTGTCCCAATTCGTTACAGTTATAACATTTTACTGGAAATTTCTCAGAGGAAAATGGTTTGGATAACTCAGATTGTTTAGGCTCAACAGATGTATATCTACTACGCTCCTTAGGGTAGTTATTATGAGCGCAGGCATATATATCTGCAACGTGTGCCATTTCAGAAGCTGTGTGAACGTCACGTTCCTTAATAAAGATCCGCAAGTCAGAGTTAACAGAAGAGAGAAATTGGTCTCTTACCATCAGGTCGCGTAATGAATCAAAGTCATGATCAACTTCGGCACTATCAATCCAACAATCAAACAATCTGAAAAGTGTTGTCAGATACTGCATATAATTCTGATTGGGGGATATTTTAGTGTGCCGAAACTCAGACCTGTAATGATGGGTGGTCTTCTTGAAAGCGTGTAAGATAGCTTTCTTAAGTAGAGGATAATCAGTGATTACGTCAGCTGGTAAGGTGGAATATACGTTTAAAGCTGTACCTGATAGAAGTAATCCAAGCCTTGTAGCCCAAGAATCTGAGGGCCACTCACAGAGTGTGGCAGTGTTCTCGAATCTGGTGATATATGCCGCGATGTCATCCTGCTCTGTGAAAGGTGGAATTTGAGGCATCCTAATATTAGATTCGTGGGTAGGTATTCTAGTACCCCTTCATCTATTTTATGCTTAGATAGCTCTACCTTCTTGGCTTCCAATTCCAGCCTTAACTGTTCTAACTCCCTCTGTTTTGACTTCTCTTCAATCTCCTTCATCCTGAAGGCTACTTCCCTTGCCTGAACTCTGTCTTCTCTAGCAACCCTCTCCTGTTCTCGTTTGTCCTCACGAGCAATCCTTTCATTTTCTCGTGCTATTCTTTCCTGTTCCTTTTTCTCTTCTCGAGCTAGTCTTTCCTGTTCCTTTTCTCTTCTATAGCTAGTCTTTTCTCTTCTCGAGCTAGTCTTTCCTGTTCCTCCTGTTTAGCTAGAGCTAGTCTTTCTTGTTCCTCCTGTTTAGCTAGAGCTAGTCTTTCTTGTTCCTCCTGTTTAGCTAGAGCTAGTCTTTCCTGTTCCTTTTCTCTTCTATAGCCATTTTAGCAGTAATATAACTATCAAGAGACTGGCCTGTAAATCCCATGTCTTTTCCAGCCCTTAACCAGAAATCTAACGAATCCATAGTAAGAAAATATAATACAAACCAAACAAGTTGATCTTAAATTAACAACTGAAACGACTGTTTCAAAAGAGGGACCTCGTCCGCACACTTTCTAAACCTTCCCAAAGAAGAAAATGAAATATTTTCACTTGGAAGCAAATCTAGTGGGCTCAAAGCCTTCACTAAGATAAATGAACACGGTTCACCCAGGAGGGGTTATTATGGAAGTTCCTCAGGTCCAACAATAATGAGTAAACTTCTAAACCCAACCCAAGAACCAAACAACTGTAAGTCAAAGACAACAGTAATGACTTGACACCTTAACGAACTCACCCTTTTCAACCTTAAATGTAATACTCACGACCAGGTGAACCATCAGAAGTTGTATCCAGAGTCCAGTATCCTGGCAAGGTCGCCATTGTCAGGAAACGCCTTCCCTGAACAAAATATTGATGGAAAAATTAATAAATAATAGTAAACCGAAGGATATTTATAATAAGATAGTTTTTTCTGATTTTAATATAAAATTAAATAGAAATAAAAAAGATATATATCCGTTGTGGTTCAGGTCTGTTGGTGAGACAGGAGGTAATAACCGGAGAGGGGGAGAATAGATGATGGTTGTCTCTGTAGGTGGTATGTCTCCGGAGTAGATGGTGAATCTCCTGGGACCAAGAGGTTGAAATACCACACTGTAGGTATCCAAAGGTAGATGAGTCTTCTGCAACACCCTCTAACGCACACAAGTTAGAAACTAGAGAGGAGTTGTTGAGGAATTCCCGTTAAGTCCAGGGAAAATCTTGCTCGTAAGTCATGCGTCTGTCCTGGAGACCCAGTCCAGCGCAGAGCTGATTCGGAGAAGAGTGAAGGTGAAGTGACTTTCCACTTCCCAACCGACACCAGGTAAGAGTCATACTACCAGGAGTAGAAAGTAAAAACCCTCAGACAACCGGGAACAAGAGTTTAGCTCCAGCCCGCTAGATGGAATTGCTGGCTGTAACTCGTTAATAATGCTCCCGGCTGACTGAACAACCGTTACCTTATTTACAACTACTTTTCCCTCACAACTGAGTAAAATGGAATAAGTACACAATACTGTGTGCAAAAAATAATAATAGCAAGTAATCACTACTGGAGAATAATTTTAAAGTGTAATCAATGTTTGGTTTTGTACAAACAATTTACTGCATTAATTAAAGCAATGTTACACTGGGCATAAAGAGAATGAACACTTTAACTCTTAGTTCAATTGAAATAACTAGTGAAAATAAGAAAATAATGAATATTACTTTACTTTAAATATGAAGATTAAGAGTGAATTTGTTCAAGGAATTATTGATAAGATCAACACAAAAACAATAATATACAAACTGAAATAAAATAAAAACTTACAGTTTTGCAGAAGAATATACAACACAACAAGATTCAGTCAGTGAATGTGATAAGTTATGCAATAAGATCTTGCATGTAAAAATTGATATAAGGATAGTTCTTGCTCAGACAAAATATGTTCTATGAACAGGTTTCTGCAAAATACGAAAAGGAATGAGACACTGACACACACAAAAAAAAATTATACTGTCTGTAGAACTAAAACAGGTGAGATACTGGCACAAAAATTAATGGAATACACTGAATAGCACACAGGAAAATGACATATGCAACTAGGAACACTGGGGCATAAACATGAAATAATATATATAACACAGCATAGAAATAATAAGCAACAAATTAAATACTTCACTGAGAAACCGGAAAAAAAATAAAGTGTTATACTACACACAAGGACAAGAAAATTGATACACAAAGTACTTACTGCATGTGTACGAATTTACATAAAAGAACATAGATATAAAATGAGACACGGAACACATGAGAAAGCTGTGAGAGATTATGGAAATGAATTTTCAACACTGAAAATACAAGTCTTTAATTGTCACTAAGAAAATTCACTGCTTAAATGTCTCACACACACGAATGTCTATACATAATAGTCTATCTACTGTTGATAAATAAACGGCGAATGTAGAGGATGGAGGAGAATAATTTGATTCCTAGGTTGTACTGCTGCTGGCGACTCTTGAAGAAGTAGCGCATCGATGGACTCAAGTGCCAGGCCTTAATGCAGGCGCTAAAACACTCTCTCTGGGTCTTCACCTCGCACCTGAGCCGAAATAATGACGCTGGGAATCTAATAAGGGTTGAAAATAGCCTCACAAGTGAGAACTTTTTGAGGAGTAGTGGGTGGGTGGTGGAGGTATGGCAGTACTCCAGCGGGAGTGGTGAGCGCCCTGGGTGACGTGACGTCACGACGACTCGATTCGCTGGTCGGTGGTAGATGACGTCACGACGACTCGACTCTGACTCACTTGTTCTCACTAACCCAGGTGGCTTGTATCACAATAAACCACTGGAATGATGAATATCACTCTGACAATAGTCCAACTGGTAGCACAGAGCGAATGGAGACAATACTTCAAGGAACTGGCTTTGCTGGAACTGGCTTACTTGTATGTCTGGCTTTCCTGAAGAAGCTGGCTTAAGCCCTCTGGACTGGTGGACCTGAATGCTATTACTTGCACACAGCAGTGAGATGCAGGATGGATGACAAGAGACAGACTGGATGACTGCAGGCTTGGCTTAGGCTCTATCCCATAAACTGGTTTACTTTTTGGCTTAATTGCAAAACCCAGATCGACTCTTCGGAGGTTTATTTGCAATTAGAAGCCAGAAGACTGGAGACACTGCTTCAGAAGAGTCTTGGATGGGTGACGTCACGGGTGAGGGAAGGTGAGTCGCTGGCGGCGGCTGATATTGACGCCCGCGGCGGCACACTCTCATACCTGCTGCTTCTTCTCTCAAATCTGCTCAAAATACTCAAAATCTGCATCCCACCGCTGCCACCATTTGTTGCGTGGAGGTTCTTTCGTAGATTGGGTAATGAACAGACGAGTTTGGGATGGTAACTTGGTATATTAGACAGGGTGGTATTCTCAGAGCCGTAGGCCTGCGTCTGTCCTGCACTGAGTCTGGGTGGTAACTGAGGCACTGCCCGAGCAGGGCTCATAGCGTTTCAAAGTACTGACCTTTGACATGGGTGACCTTTGACATTGGCTAACGGTTGCATCGGATGGTCACGTGAGCAGAAATGGTTATACCCTATGAACTCTCACTGAGCTTATAGTGACACTTCTGTATAGTGGAGTAGGCCCTCTGGTGTGGTGAATATTTGGCTGAATGGTATGCCACAGGCTGCAACCCATCATCCCCAGATTGCAGAAGCACTGCCCCCACTCCAGACTCAGAAGCATCTGTCTGCAAAAAGAAAGGTTTTGAAAAGTCTGGAGACAAAAGAATGGGTGCAGTACAAAGTAATCTCTTTGCTTTCGTAAAAGCATCTTGACATTCTGGGGTCCAATTAAAGGGAACTTTGTGACTGGTAAGTGAGGTTAGAGGTGCAACAATATCTGCAAATTTTTTACAGAATCTTCTATAAAACCCTACCATCCCTAGAAAACGTTGAAGGGATTTCCTGTCAGGGGGTACTGGATAATTTTTAATGACCAAGATTTTTTGCAAATTTAGGGGCCACTTTGCCACTACCTATTGCATGGCCCAAAAAATTAATAGTAGATTGGCCAAAGGATGAATTTGATAAATTAACAGTTAAATGGAAACTCTGGAAGGTCTCAAAGTGAGCCTTAAGCCTAAACATATGTTGGTCCCAAGTGTCCGACACAACAACTATATCATCTAGGTAAGCAGCCATGCCTTCAAGTTTTTTAATAGCCTGATGGATCAGTCTCTGGAATGATGCAGGCGAGTTTTTCATTCCGAAGGGGGTCACTGTATACTGATATTGACCTACTGAAATTACGAAGGCAGAGATTTCTTTCGCCTTATCTGTTAAAGGTACTTGATAGTAACCTTTAAGGAGGTACAATTTGGATACAAATGTAGCCTTACCCACAAAGTCGATTACGTCATCCAGACGTGGCAGAGGATAGACATCTGCAACTGTGACCTCATTAACCTTACGGTAGTCTGTACACATTCGAAACCCTCCATCAGCTTTGTTAACAAGGATGCACGGTGAAGCCCACGGACTAGATGACTCCTCCACTAACCCATGCTCTAACAGAAATTCTACCTCCTGCTGAAGTAGCCTTTGTTTTTCAGGATTAGCTCTGTAGGGGAGAGTTTAATAGGTTTAGAGTTTCCAACATCTACATCATGATATCCTAATGTACATTTTTCGGCACATCCGAAAAATATCAGGATAAGACTGTAGGAGCGCAGTTAAACTAGTTACTTGAGTCTTAGTTAACCCCAACATTAAAGGGTTAGGGTCCTTGAGGAGAACCGAATTTGGAAGCTTTACATTAATCTCAGAGTGCAAAGAGTCAGGGTCATCAGAGGCAGAGGACAGAGTCGTGCGTGTCATCCTACTCCCGCAGCGCATCTAGGTTCCCGTTCTCTGTTTCTGACCAATCACAAGCCTTATGTGAGTCGCTCCAGCTGAGTGAGACCGGCGTCTGCTCGCTTCCCATTGGTTGAGAGACCAAACACTTCTACTTGGCATCACCCAGAGCCGGATTTTTGCTCTCCTTCCACTCATATACACTGTGATTATCCTCTCTACAATGTTGGTAAGTACTTATTTTGTGTCCAGTGTGTAAATGAATAGTTTAGAATATTTTGAGATATATATCAGGAGTTAGATATTCATAATATGAGTGTACATGCAATTGAAAAAAGTGCAACAAAAAGGACCGTAAAAAACGGTCCCCCCGTCAGGCCACATTTTAAATTTCAGTAAATAAATATTTATATAAAAAATTCTAGTGCATATATGAATTCTGTAGTGGTCTGGGTGTGTACAGAACATTCTTTTGCCATTCCATTCTCGTTGGTTCATCATCTCCTCTCTCTCTGTTAGTGTCCCTTTTGTGTTGGTACATGACGTTCTCCAGTACCAGGTTCATCATCTTACCTCTCCCCCGTTTCTGGGCCCCCATGTGGCTCCAGGTTCTCCCAGTCAATTTCTTGTGATTGAAGTCACCCACAATCAGTAGCTTAGCCCTGCACGCATGAGCCCTTCTGACCCCTTCAGCCAGTGTGTCAACCAATGCTCTGTTATTCTCTTCATACTCTTGACTTGGCCTCCTGTTGTTCTGTGGTGGGTTATACATCACTGCAATTACCACCTTGGGACCTCCAGACTGAAGTGTTTCTCTTATGTAGTCTCTTGCTTCTCCTCTGTCTCCTCTCTCCAGCTCATCAAAATCACATTGTTTTTTGATGAGCAGTGCCACTCCTCCACCCCCTCTGTCTTTCCTCAGGATGTGTGTGTGTTCAAGGTGAATATGAGATCCAGCCTCTCTGCAACATCCTCTCCTCTCTCTATGCTTGTATCCCTAACATGTTGGTGCATGGAGTTTTTCAATACAGTCTCCAGCATCTTAGCCCTCCATTTCAGGTCCCCCCTGTGGTTCTAGGTTTTCCCAGACTATCTCTTTTTGACTGAAATCCCTAATAATGAGTAATTTTGTCCTACCCATATGAGCACTTCTGGCCACTTCCCAGTGCATCCACCATTGCTCTATTGAACTCATCAT
>WNWK01044996.1:0-14897 GCA_009830355.1 Cherax destructor
AGAACCTGCTACCAGCTGGGAAAGTAAGTCTGCCAAAGCTGCTTACGAGCATCCCAAGTCACTTCACAGCTTTTGGCAGGCTTCCTTGTGATTGGTGGGTTGAATAAGGTACTTGTATAAATAAGCCCCTGATCATTAAATCCTTAGCACCTTGTTGTCTGGTCAGAAGGCATGCCTATATGGGTGTGTGACATACACTGAATAAAATGTGACATACCCTCAGCATGCTACACCCCACCCCAAAAGGGCTCTAATAGCCAGGACTATGCATGCTAAATGGATAATGTGCCACCATGGCATAAAATACTAATGGAACTGCCTTTCCTGTCAACCATCCAGCTCATTAGGTAGTGATCAACTCAGAGGACTTCCAAATCAGACAACCTTAGAGTGAGATAGCAGACAGTAGGGCTAGCATAGGCTCAAGACACTTGTGCATGGAAGCAAGTGTCCCCTCACTAAAAAAAACTGTATGGCCAGATTAACTCAAATTTTACTTTATGTCCATAAGGAAAAAAAAAACCTTACTACCCATGTTGTCTCTAACACAGCCTAATAGAATCAAGTTCTGAAAGGGCATCTGCCAGCACATTATCTTTGCCAGCTATGTGGCGTATGGAGAAGTTGCAAGGTTGCAGCCATAAAGCCCATTGCATCAGTCTGTGTTCTTGTTCTTCAATGAGCTTAGGTATGTCAGAGTATGGTGGTCACTGAAAACAGTGACCACATGTGACGTACTGACAAAAACATCAAAATGATCCAGCACAAGTACCAGGGCCAGGTCCTCCTCCTCAGTAGTAGAGTAGGCCTGCTGATAGGCCTGGTATTTGGCTGAGTAGTAGGCCACAGGCTGCAGACCCACCCTCACCAGAAGCGTGGAGTAATACTGCCCCAAATTTACCACTCACAGCTTATCTGAGTGAACTGAGCTCATGGCACCGACCTGCACTTCAAAGCTGTAGCACTATGGCACCTACCTGCAAAGGGTTAAAGAAAATATACAGTGGACCCCGTGTATGATAGTCTCCAAACTCGCCCTTTTATGCAAGTTTATTTTTGTAAGTGTAATTTTGGGGTCTAAAAGGACTAATCTAATTTACATTATTCCTTATGGGAATAAATTGCTCAGTAATGGCACTTGAACAGCATTCTTGAACGAAAAAATGACGTAATCCGGGGTCCACTGTACTTATAAAATGTGGTAAAAGATAATGAAATATAAAACTTTAGATGCAATCTATCATCAAGTAGAGAACTTTAGATACAATCTATCATCAAGTAAAGTTAGGTAGAGTTTCTCTCTCAATTAAGAGACAGGTTTTAGCCTCCTCCACTCTGCTCTGAATGATCCACATCACACTTCCTATGAACAAAATAAAAGTGTTACATGGAAGGAGAAATCTAGGTAGCATTAACTATTTCAGATACAGTGGAACCTCAGTTGTCAAATTTAATTCATTCCTGGTGTCTATTTGACAACCAAAATGGATGACACCAAAGCAATTTTCCCATAAAGAATAATGTAAATAGAATTAATACATTCCAGACCCCAAGTGACAATATAATAATTTATCAAAAATGTACTAACAACTACATAAAACTAAAAGAAACTTTAACTGAAATACTGTACAGTAAATTAAAATTTAACTACCTCTTACCTGTCAGAGGAGAGCTAATGGCATACTGGAAGCAGGTGGAGGAGAGGAGGGGGTATGTAACTGCTTGGAAGGAGAGTCACCTTCTATTAATATGTCAGGCAACTGTCTTCCTGGTGTTGTTTCTCTTCTTTGTCTCTTCACCACTAACACTTTGTTCTAGCTCACTGGTTCTTTGTCTCCCATGACATGGCTTATCTCACAATAAAAAATTGCAGAAAACCACAAAATAACTGGGCATTCTGTAGCACATGACCCGAGCTTCGCGTTGTCAGTCGACAACCAAGAAAATGTACAAAACCAGGACATTTTTTTCTTAAATTTCTTGTTCGAAAATCAATTTGTTCAACAAGTACTGCAGTTGACAACCAAAGTTCCACTGTATTTATTTAATGCATTGTAAAAAAAAGATTGTTTCTCTACAATTATAGGCCAATTTACTTATGGATAATGCTCCTGCTCACCCTCCAAACTTGGAAAACGAGTTGCTGAAGAAATTCATTTTTATAACTGTGAAGTTCTTGCCTCCTAACACCACTCCTCTCATCCATCCCATGGACCAGCAGGTCATTTCTAATTTCAAGAAACTCTACACCAAAGCACTTTTTTAAAGGTGCTTTGAAATCACTTCAGAAACAAATTTAACCCTCAGGGGGTTCTGAAGGACCATTTCAATATCCTCACCTGCTTGAGGCTTATAGACAAAGTCTGGGGAAATGTGTCTTCCAGGACCATGCCTTTAATATAAGTATTTTAGTGTATGCTTAAATAATATAAATTAAAACTGTACACGAGGGCCCCGCTTATACAGATTCGGGCTACTGTTAAAAAAAAATGACTATGAAGTTATTCATACCCTTTTTTTCACTTTCAAATGCATATAAAAGTCTGATAACATGTTTCCCTATAAATTTATTACAATAAAACGGGCCCAAAAAAATGCATATACAGTTGTCCCCCCGACTATGGTCTTAATCCTTTCCCAGGAGCTAGACCTTAACAAAAAAAATTAGAACTCGAAACCTTATTTCCCAAAGAAATAATGTAAATACGTACAATTAACCGCCAGACACCCAAAAAATATTCAAAAAAAATTAATTTTGAAAAGATTAACTATATTTTTACATTCACAAAACAATTATAAATATATATAAATATAATAAATTTAAAATTTAAACATTTAAAATAACATTTACTTACCTTTATTGAAGAGAGTTGCTGGTATCTGGAAGATAGGGAGGACGGGGAAAAGGGGAGCACTCATTGTTTGGAAGGGAATCCCCCCCCAAAAAAGCTTCAGGTAACAAGCCCCATCTGGGGTTATTTCCCCTTCTTGATTTTTTAATGCCACTAGGACCAGCTTGGAGTCACTAGAACAATGTCGCACAAAATAACTGTCCAGAGTCCTCTGTTTCTGGCGCCTCTTTAACTTTTTCCTGAAGTGCAACATGGCTCTGTCACTGAACTGGTTACAAGATGGCTTATTTCAGCTTGCTCAGGGTGGTGTTTCAACAAATGTCTGCAACTCATTCCATTTTGTACACATGTCCTTAAGCACTGAAGGGCACCTCCTTCCTCCCTCTTCCCCCTTTGTGAATCAATAGCCTCAACTCTGGTCTTATGCTCTTCCAGTTCCAGCTGTTCAGCTTTCAGTGGTTGCTCTCCCTGGGGTCCTACCCTTTTCCACATCCTCACCACTAACTCCAACCCCAGGCTGTTCCCCAATACCACAAATTTCCACAACATGCACAGGGTCGTCAGGGTCAGGGTCAGCCTCAAATCCTTAAAAACCCCTTTTTTCAACACAATCGGGCCACAGTGGTTCAACAGAGTTCAAAGTCCTAAAATCACTCCTCCCAAGCCTTTTTCCCCTAAGGCCTATGCAATGGACGATATTGAAGTGATCTTTTCCCGAACTCTCTTAGGGTCAATTCAGAGACTGAGGTTATGTCAAAACACCTTTGAAACATTGCTTTGGGTACAGTTTTTGAAGTTAAAAAGACCTGCTGGTTTATGGGCTGAATGAGAGAGTGGTGTTGGAGGCAAGAACTTCCCGTGATGAAAAGAAGTTGTCAGACAAATAGTCTTCAAGTTTATGATGGTAGGATTTGGTTTTTTTTTGTCTCATAAACATGGATAACAGGTATATCTAGCTACTTCTACCCCTTTAGGTACACCCCAATGAAATGCATATGTAGATGGGGGGGCTGGGTTTATTGGTGGTAGTGGGGAAAAAATTCTTTGGGGTTTTGATATGGACCCCTTGTGGGGGCCCATGGCCTTCTCATTTTCCCCCCTTCTTTTTCATTCTTATTTCATACTACACACATCTAGGTTTTCTTTTTTTCTTATAGCTCTTGTTCTTTTTTTTCCTTTTCCATGGGAAGTGGGAAAGAATCTTTCCCCATAAGCCATGCGTGTCGTAAGGACTAAAATCCCGGGGAAACAATGGGTAGAACCCTTCTCCTGTAACATTTGCTAAAAAGAAGAAAAACTTTATAAAACGGGGTTTTTGAATTTGGCGTGGATGTGTGCGGATGATAAAAAAAAGATGATTGCTGATTTTTATGAATGAAAAAAAAGTTGGATGCCCTGCAAGGGCAAAGCTGAAGGGGAGGGAGTTTCAGTGGGAGAAATAAATGGGATTAAGTCAGGAGTATCAAGAGTTAGACTAAGAAGGGTAGCAATAATGTTGAAGATCAGTTATGGAAGGAGAAGAGAATAAAAATGTGTAAATTCAAAAATTATGTGGATTAAAATAAAGGTGGATGCGAAAGTGGGTCATAATAAGCGTGTATGCACCTGGAGAAGAGATAGTGTAGAAGAGAAAATTTTGGGAGATGTTAGCGAATGTTGGAGTTTGAACCAAGTGAAGAGTAATTGTGGGAGGGGACCTAAATGCTAAAGTGGAGAAACATGTAGAGAGGGTGTGGGAGGTAAGTTTGGGGTGCCAAGGTGTAAATGATAATGGGGGCCTTTGATTGACTTTTGTATAGAAAGGGTTTGGTTATGGTAATACATATTTTAAGAAAAAGAGGATAAATAAGTATACAAGATATGATGTAGAGTAAGAACAGTAGTTTGTTGGGCTAAATATTGTGATAAAAGCTGTTGAGTAGACTTCCCGGATAATACATGTTTAAGAGGGCCACGATATTCAGATCATTTTTAGTTATAGCTACAGTGGAGTAAAAGGTAGATGGGATACAAGGAAAATAGAAGCAGTAAGTAAAGAGACTATTGGCAGAAAGGTGGGCTAGTGCAAAATAGGAGTAGTGGGGGTTGAAGAGAGTTGGGATAGTTTTAAAAATGCAGTATTAGAATGTGGGCAGAAGTTTGTGGTTATAGGAGGGTGGGTGCAGGAGGAAAGAGGGTGAGTGGTGGAATGAAGAAGTAAAGGGTGTGATAAAAGAGAAAAAGGTAGCTTATGAGAGGTTTTTACAAAACAGAAGTTTAGTAGAAGAGCAGAGTATATGGAGATAAAAAAGGTGAAGAGAGTGGTGAGAGATGCAAAAGAAAAGCGGATGAAAGAACGGGAGAGGGTCTGTCAAGAAATTTTCTGAAAACAAGAAAAATTTTGGGGTGAGATAAACAAGGTAAGAAAGCCTAGGAACGAATGGATTTGTCAGTTAAAAACAGAGTAGGGAGTTAGTAGATGGGGAGCTGGAGGTATTGGGTAGATGGCGGAATATTTTTAGGGAAATTTTAAATGTCGATGAAAAGGGGCGATAATTTCATGTACTGGCAGGGGGGTACAACATCGTTTAGGAGTAAGAAAAAGCAGGATGTGAGTGTGGGGGGTGCGTGACATTACTTTGAATGAAGGGTAAAGCAGCTGGATTGCGGAATCCCGACAGAAATGTTAAAAACAGGGGGATATAGTGCTGGAGTGGTTTTGGGATTTTGTTTAATAAATGATGAAAGAGGGGAAATACCTAGGGATTGGACGAGCATGTATAGTTCCTTTATATAAAGGAAAGGGGTAAAAGAATTGTAAAAATTATGGGAATAAGTTTACTGAGTATACCAGGTAAAATGTATGGCAGGTTATTATTGAAAGAATTAGAGGTAAGACAGAGAGTAGGATTGCAGATGAGCAAGGAGGGTTTAGAGTGGGTAGGGGATGTGTAGATCAAGTGTTTACAGTGAAGCATATATGTGAACAGTATTTAGATAAAGGTAGAGAGTTTTTATTGCATTTATGGATTTAGAAAAGGCATATGATAGAGTGGATAGGGAGCAATGTGGCAAATGTTGCAAGTGTATGGAATAGGTAGTAAGTTACTGAAGGCTGTAAGAGTTTTTATGAGGATAGTGAGGCTCAGGTTAGGGTGTGTAGGAGAGAGGGAGATTACTTCGGTAAAAGTAGGTCTTAGACAGGGTTGTGTAATGTCACCATGGTTGTTTAATATATTTATAGATGGGTTGTAAAAGATAAATGCTAGGGTGTTGGGGAGAGGGTGGATTAAATTATGGAAATTAAATGCAAAATGGGAGTTGACACAGTTACTTTTGCTGATGATACTGTGCTTATGGGAGATTCTAAAGAAAAGTTGCAAGGTTAGTGGACGAGTTTGGGAGAGTGTGTAAAGGTAGAAAGTTAAAAGTGAACATAGATAAGAGTAAGGTGATGAGGGTATCAAACGATTTAAATAAAGAAAATTGGATATCACATTGGAGAGAGGGATTATGGAAGAAGTAAATGTTTTCAGATATTTGGGAGTTGATGTGTCAGCGGATGGGTTTATGAAGGATGAGGTTAACCATAGAATTGATGAAGGAAAAAGGTGAGTGGTGCATTGAGGTATCTGTGGAGACAAAAACGTTATCCATGGAGGCAAAGAAGGGAATGTACGAAAGTATAGTGGTACCAACACTCTTATATGGGTGTGAAGCATGGGTTGCAAATGCTGCAGCGAGGAGGAGGCTGGTGGCAGTGGAGATGTCCTGTCTAAGGGCAATGTGTGGTGTAAATATTATGCAGAAAATTGGGAATGTGGAAATTAGGAGAAGGTGTGGAGTTACTAAAAATATTTGTCAGAGGGCTGAAGAGGGTTGTTGAGGTGGTTTGGTCATTTAGAGAGATGGATCAAAGTAGAATGACTTGGAGAGCGTATAAATCTGTAGGGAAGGAAGGCGGGGTAGGGTCGTCCTAGAAAGGTTGGAGGGAAGGGGAGGAGGTTTTGTGGGCGAGGGGCTTGGACTTCAGAGGGCATGTGTGAGCGTGTTAGATAGGAGTGAATGGAGACGAATGGTTTTGGGACATGACGATCTGTTGGATGTGAGCAGGGTCAACATTGTGTGAAGGATTCAGGAAACCAGTTAATTGATTTAGTTGGACTTGAGTCCTGAAATGGGAAGTACAATGCCTGCACTTTAAAGGAGGGGTCTGAGATAGTGACAGCTGGGAGGGACTTTCTCAGCTGTCGTATCTGAGCTCCTCTGCAAAGACAGTGATTATGTATGAGTGTGGTGAAAGTGTTGAATGATGATGAAAGTTTTTCTTTTGGGGATTTTCTTTCTTTGGGTCACCCTGCCTCGGTGGGAGACGGCCGACTTGTTGAAAAAAAAAAAGTAAGAGAGGTGAAGGTTTATAAACTAAAGAAGAGCAGTTAGGGTAAGATATAACAACTATTGGAGGATAGATGGCTAGTGAGAGTGTAGGCAATGGGGTCGAAGATGTATGGGTAGATTTAAAATGTAATGTTAAAGTGTTCAGCAGAAGTTTGTGGTTACAGGCAGTGGGTGCAGGAGGGAAGAAGCGATTGGTGGAATGATATTGTAAAGAGAGTAGTAGGAGAAAGTTAGCATATGAGAGGTTTTACAAAGTAGATGTGATGCAAGGAGGGAAAGTATATGGAGAGAAAAGAGAGGTTAAGAGAGTGGTGAAGCAATGTAAAAAGAAGCAAATGAGGAAGTGGGTGAGATGTTATCAACAAATTTTGTTGAAAATAAAAAGTTTTGGAGTGAGATTAATAAGTTGAGAGCCTAGGGAACAAATGGATTTGACAGTTAAAAATAGGAGGGGAGTTATTAAATGGAGAGTTAGAGGTATCGGAAGATGGAGGAATATTTTGAGGAGTTGTTAAATGTTGATGAAGACAGGAAGCTATGATTTCGTGTATAGGCAAGGAGGAATAACATCTTGTAGGAGTGTGGAAAGAGCCAGTTGTGAGTGTGGGGAAGTTCGTGAGGCAGTGGGTAGAATGAAAGGGGTAAGGCAGCTGGGATTGATGGGATAAAGATAGAAATGTTAAAAGCAGGTGGGGATATAGTTTTGGAGTGGTTGGTGCTATTATTTAATAAATGTATGGAAGAGGGTAAGGTACCTAGGGATTGGCAGAGAGGATGTATTGTTCCTTTGTATAAAGGCAAAGGGGACAAAAGAAGTGCAAAAATTATAGGGGAATAAGTCTGTTGAGTGTACCTGGTAAAGTGTATTGTAGAGTTATTATTGAAAAATTAAGAGTATACTCAGAAAGCAGGATAGCAGATGAACAAGGGGCTTTAGGAAAGGTAGGGGTGTGTAGACCAAGTGTTTACAGTGAAACATATAGGTGAACAGTATTTGGATAAGAGTAAAGAGGTTTTTGTGGCATTTATGGATTTGGAAAAGGCGTATGATAGGGTGGATAGGGGGGCAATGTGGCAGATGTTGCAGGTGTATGGAATAGGAGGTAGGTTACTGAAAGCAGTGAAGAGTTTTATGAGGATAGTGAGGCTCAGGTTAGTGTGTGTAGGAGGGAGGGAGACTATTTCCCAGTAAAGTGGGCCTTAGACAAGGATGTGTGATGTCACCGTGGTTGTTCAATATATTTATAGATGGGGTTGTAGAGAAGTGAATGCGAGGGTCTTGGCAAGAGGTGTGGGGTTAAAGATAAAGAATCAAATACAAAGTGGGAGTTGTCACAGTTGCTTTTGCTGATGACACTGTGCTTTGGGAGATTCTGAAGAGAAGTTGCAGAGGTTGGTGGATGAAATTGGTAGGGTGTGTAAAAGAAGAAAATTGAAAGTGAATATAGGAAAGAGTAAGGTGATGAGGATAACAAAAAGATTAGGTGATGAAAGATTGGATATCAGATTGGAGGGAGAGAGTATGGAGGAGGTGAATGTATTCAGATACAGTGGAACCCCGGTTAACGAACACCTCGGAAATCGTGCAATTATGTAAGTATAATATTGAAAGTGCTTGTGGAAATGTATTTTTTTGGGTCTCAAATAGACTAAGCTAAATGACATTTTTTCTTAAGGAAGTAAATTTGTTTGGTAATGGCACTTGAGCAGGCTTCTGCAATGAATTTTCGTTAACCGGGGTTCCACTGTATTTGGGAGTGGACATGTCAGCAGATGGGTCTATGAAGGATGAGGTGAATCATAGAATTGATGAGGGGAAAAGGGTAAGTGGAGCACTTCGGAGTCTGTGGAGACAAAGAACTTTGTCCATGGAAGTAAAGAGGGGAATGTATGAGAGTATAGTTATACCAACACTCTTATATGGGTGTGAAGCATGGGTGATGAATGTTGCAATGAGAGAAGGCTGAGGCAGTGGAGATGTCATGTCTGAGGTCAATGTGTGGTGTGAATATAAAGCAGAAATTCGGATGAGGTGCGGATTACCAAAACTATTATCCAGAGAGCTGAGGAGGGGTTGTTGAGGTGGTTCGGACATGTAGAGGAATGGAACGAGACAGAATGACTGAGTGTACAAATCTGTAGTGGAGGGAAGGCAGGGTAGGGTCGGCCTAGGAAAGGTTGGAGAGGGGGTAAAGGGGGTTTTGTGTGCGAGGGCTTGGACTTCCAGCAAGCATGTGTGAGCGTATTTGAAGGGAGGAATGGAGACAAATGGTTTTAATACTTGACGGCTGTTGAGTGTGAGCAAAGTAACATTTATGAAGGATTCAGGAAAATGGCGGGCCCGGACTTGAGTCCTGGAGATGGGAAGTACAGTGTCTGCACTCTGAAGGAGGGGTGTTAATGTTGCGGTTTATAACTGTAGTGTAAAGCACCCCTCTGGCAAGACAGTGATGGGTGAATGATGATGAAAGTTTTCTTTCAGGCCACCCTGCCTTGGTGAGAATCAGCCGATGTGTTAATAAAAAAAATTGTGTTTCTTGAAGAGGATAAATAAGTATACAAGAAAATGATGTAGGGCGTAATGACAGTAGTTTGTTGGACTATGTATTGGTAGATAAAAGACTGTTGAGTAGACTTCAGGATGTACATTTTATAGAGGGGCTACAGATATATCAGATCACTTTTTATTATACTACAGTGGGAGTAAAAAGGGAGATGGGTACAAGGAAAATAGAATCAGTAATAAAAAAGGGGAAGGTTTATAAACTAAAAGAAGGCAGTTAGGGTAAGATATAAACAACTATTGGGGGATAGATGGGCTGTGAGATTTTAGGCAATGGGGTTCGAAAAAGTTTGGGGTAGATTTAAAATGTAGTGTTAGAGTGTTCAGCAGAAGTTTTGGTTACAGGCGAGGGGTGCGGGGGGGAAGAGGAAAGGTTGGTGGAATGATGATGAAGAGAGATAAGGGAAAAGTTAAAATGAGAGGTTTTTACAAAGTAGAAAATGATCAAGGAGGGGAAAAATATATGGGAGAAAAAAGAGGTTAAAAAAGTGGGGGAACAAAAGTAAAAAGGAGCAAGAGAATTTGGGGGATATGTTATCAAAATTTTTGAAAATAAGAAAAGTTTTGGAATGAATTAATGGGTTGAGGAAGCCTAGAGAAAAAAAAGGATTTGACGTTAAAAATAGGAAGGAAATTATTAAAGGAAGTTAAAAGTTCGGGAAGAAAGGAAAAGAATATTTGAGATTTGTTAAATGTTGATGAAGACAGGAAGCCGATTTGTGTGAGGAAGGAAAAAACATCTTGCAAGGTGTGGAAGAGCCGGTTGTGGGTGTAGGGAAGTTGGGGGGGCGTGGGTAGAATGAAAGGGGTAGGCAGCTGGGATTGATGGGATAAAGATAAAAAATGTTAAAAGCAGGTGGGGATATAATTTTTGGAGTGGTTGGTGCCTTATTTAATAAATGTTGGGGAAAAGGGTAAGGTACCTAGGGGTTGGAGAGGCGTGTATTGTTCCTTTGTATAAAAACAGGACAAAAGGTGCAAAAATTATAGGGGAATAAGTCCTGTTGAAAGGGACCTGGTAAAGTGTATGGTAGAGTTATTTTAAAGAATTAAAGTAAAACAGAAAGCAGGATAGAAAAATGAACAAGGGGCTTTAGGAAAGGTAGGGGTGTGTAGACCAGTGTTTCAGTGAAACATATAGGTGAACAGTATTTGGATAAAAGGGAAAATGTTTTGTGGCATTTATGGTTTTGGGAAAAGCTTGATAGGGGAATAGGGGGCAATGTGGAATGTTGCATTTTATGGAATAGGAGGAAGTTACTGAAAGCGTTAAAGTTTTTATGGGAAAAGTGAGGCTCAGGTTAGAGTGTGTAGGAGAGAAGGGCTATTTCCCAGTAAAGTGGGCCAGCAAGGATGTGTGTTTCCCGTGGTTTTCCCTTTTTATTTATAGGGGGGTTGTAAGAAAATGAATGCGGGGTCTTGGCAAAAAGGTGTTGGGTAAAGAAAAAAGCAAATACAAAGTGGGGTTGTCAGGGGTTGCTTTTTTTTGGGGCCTGTTTTTTGGAGATTCTGAAAGAAGCTGCAGAGGGTTGGTGGATGAATTTGGAGGGTGTGTAAAAAAAAATTGAAAGTGAATATAGGAAAAGAAGGGGTGATGAGGATAAAAAAAAGAATAGGTGAAAAAGTTGGTTCAGTTTGGGAGGAAAAGTATGGAGGAGGTGAATGTATTGATAGGGAGTGGACATTGGCGGATGGGTCTTGAAGGATGAGGTGAACTGGTTTTTATGGGGGGGAAAAGGGGGAGTGGAGCACGGGGGCTGTGGAGACAAAAAACCCTTTCCCAAATTTGGGGAAAAAAGGGGGAAAGTAAGTAAAATTTTACCAACGCTCTTATATGGGTGTGAAGCAGGGGGGTTTTTAATGTTGCAAGGGGAAAAAGGTAAAACAGGGGATGTCATGTCTAGGTCAATGTTTTGGTGAATAAATGCAAAAAAATTGGATTTTGGGAAAATTAAGGGGGGGGGATTCCCAAAAACGATTGTCCGAGAGCTGGGGGAGGGGTTGGAGGGGTTTGGACATGTAAAAATGGAACGAGACAGGGACGGGGGTGTATAAATCTTGGGGGGAAGGGGGGGGGGCCCTAAAAAGGTTGGGGGGGGGGGAAGGAATTTTTTGTGCGAGGGTTTGGGGCCTTAAACAGTGGGCGTATTTTAGGGGTGAATGGGGCATATGGGTTTTTAAATTTGGGCGGTTTGGAAAAGGAGCAAAAAACATTTATAAAAAAATTTGGGGGAAACCCCGGGGGCCCCGGCCAAATTCTGGGAAAGGAAAAATAAAAGGGGACCTAAAGGGGTGTTAATGTTGCATTTTTTTAAAACTGTAGTTAAAAAACCCTTCGGGAAGACAGTGATGGGGTGAAAATAAAAAATTTTTTTTTTGGGCCCCCGGGGGAATCGGCATGTGTTAATAAAAAAAAAAAAAAAGAAGGCTCTGGGATTTTCCCATGAACACCAGTAAAGGCTTCACTTTAAAATCACCACTGGCATTAGCACACATCATGAGAGTTAACCTGTCTTTCATGGCTTGTGTCCTGGCAGTCCCCTTTTCCCCTGAGTAATGAAGGTCCCGTTTGGCATTTTTTCCAAACAGGCCTGTTTTATCCAATAAACACTTGTTGGGGTTTGGTTCAATGTCTACAAACCCCTTAAATTCACTCCCAAACTTTTTAGCAGCACATTTTGTCTGAACTGGCTGCCTCACCATGCCCCCACAACACTGTGTTTTTTCCACTATGTTTCTTAAACCTCTCAAAAAAGCCTCGCTTGGTTTAAAATCACTCGCATCCCCGCACTGGTTCCGGGGATTGTCTTGACAAAACTGTATGCAACTGCCTTGCCTTTTCCAAATTATTGTTGTAAATACATCACCCGCTATCTGTTTTTATTTATCCACTCCCCCAACAACTTCTCAACCTCATCCACTTTTTTGATCTATTTTTGTTAACATATCAACACCTTTTTTCAACATTAGCTTGATTTCTTTTTTTTGCCAGGATAGAAAGGGGATAGTAGGGTTTTGTTGTACATCCTGGCAACTCACTCACACGTATCCACTCCCCATATTTTTCACAATCTCTCCCACTTCGATGGTTTCCCCCACCCCTCTACCACAACCACTAGGAAGCTTCTTTGGACCCATGGTGACTTATTTACAGTGACAATCACTAAACCACCAATAAACAACAAATGTATTGTGAATGTTTGAAAAACACGCTGGGTATTGTTCACTCATGTAAACAACGCTAGACTGGCTCAAATCGGGGCGCGCAAGCCCCGGGGGCAGGCGGACAGGTTTGGGACGGACCCCCAGTAAAGACTGCTACAAGAAAAAATATTGACTGAAAAAAAGCAACCTTTACGAGGAAAAACCGTTACCGGACGGGCCGAAACACGGGGGGCCACTGTACAGGTTTACAATTACTATCCTTAAAAAATTTTCATCCTTAGCTTTGTAAGTGGTGAACATATTTATTATAGGATGTCTGAATAAATGAAGAATGGGTATAATTGAAAACTGATGATTAGCAAATCACTGTAAACAGAGCCTACCTGTATATGCTTTAATCACTTTTTTTCATCTGCAAAGCTGTTGATTCATGAGTGAATAATGTATAATAATAATAATTGTTCTTGAATTGATCTTTGTCAACAGCAAAACCCATTAATTGGGTGAAACATGGGGGTTTAGCCCTTTTGAAGCTTTTCCCCCACCCATTCAAACTAAAAAAAATTCAAAAGGGGGCCCCAGAAGATGTTTTAGAAGGTGTTGTTCTCGCCCAAGAGGGGAAAAAGGGCAGTGAGGTGAAAATATTTATTTTTAAAAATTTTTTACATGTTTAGTAGTACAGTGGTACCCTACTTACACGTTTCCCCAATTTAACAATTGTGAAAAGTGTTTTTTTGTGGTGTTTTTGTAACTGTTTTTTTGGGGGTCTGAAATAGATTAACCTTTTTTTCATTATTTCTTAGGGGAAAAAAATTCCCGGTATCGGCATTTTGAATCCCCGGGGGGAAAATAATTTTTTGCTCAAAATAAAATGGGGGTTTTTTTTAAGAAATATCTGTTCCTTTTTTTGCGTTCGGTTTTTTGGGTATTTTTTTTCCCGGGGGAAAAAAGGGAAGATGGTATACTTTCCTGGTAGAAAATTACTAAAAAGTAATAAAAAGTGGGGTTTCTAAAAACTTCCCCCTGAAGTCTGCTCAAGTGCCATTAAACAATTTAAAAAAAATTTCCGTGGTTGTCTTTTTCAGCCCCCCAAAAAAACACTTCCCCAAAAACACAAAATTTTTCACATAATTCCCGTTTTCCCGGGGTTTCCCCGGAGGGTCCACTGTACAAACCCCCCCAAACCCCCCCCCCCTTCCCCCCCCCCCCCTTTTGTGGGGGTGGGTTTTGGGAGGATATATTTTGTCAAAAACACCCCTTTTAAAGGATTTGATATATTTAATATGTGAAAAAAAGATCCCAGCCCCCCCGGGTTCGCTTGTAGGTCTATGACTAGTGAAAAAGCCTATGCATGGGTATCACATTTTGAGCCTTTCCGCGGTTTTGGGACCCCAAAGAAAAGGGGCCAGCTGTAAAAATGGATGAACGTTTACACTACAAAAATGTATATATAATACTAACGGCTGGGGCCTTTTTTATTTTTACGTCTCGGCATACTAGCAACTCTATAGGCTAACAGACAGGTGGTACTGGGGGAATTATAAATTTCAAACACATTATAACAAAATCAAGATTAATCTTACTCTCCCTTGAGTTAATGGTATTAAGAAATTGGGTCTGAATAAACATTATATATATTACAATTTCAATTTGCAAATTTGTCATCAATCTGTATTCCCCCCACTCAGCGGGTTCTGAGGGGGAAAAAAATATATTTACAAAAAGGAAAATTTTAACAGAAAAAAAAAGGCTGGTGCACACGGTCAACTGTTAAAAATCCGAAATCGGAAGGGGAAAAAGAACACACAAAAAAAAAAATTTTAGATATTGAAACATAACAAAACACCAGTTGACAATTTCTCTTAACCCCAATCATCTAATTGTAGTCTTTTTTATTTAACCCCCCCTCTTAGGGTAAGATTTACATATGCAGAATGGTT
>WNWK01044997.1:0-7500 GCA_009830355.1 Cherax destructor
ATAAGAGTTCAAACAGCTCTAAATCGTCGAAATATGCCATAAAACTACATCTTAGCACATTTTTTGAGTTTTTAATGTTTAATATATTTAAAAATATATAAAATATTAAAAAATATATATTTTAATGGACATTTACTGGGATTTTTAAATATTATGTAAATTATTTAAAAATATCGAAAAACGATCTAAAACGTTATTGAATTCTTCTCATCAACTTCACATCATCTGCAAACAGGGACACCTCTGAATCTATTCCTTCCGTCATGTCGTTCACAAATACCAGGAACGTACCATGACTCGCTGTTGTCTTCCTGACAGGTATTCCCTGATCCATTGCAGTGCCTTCCCTGTTATTCCTGCCTGGTCCTCCAGCTTTTGCACTTATCTCTTGCGTGGAACTGTGTCAAACGCCTTCTTACAGTCCAAGAAAATGCAATCTACCCACCCCTCTCTCTCTTGTCTTACTGCTGTCACCCTGTCATAGAACTCCAGTAGGTTTGTGACACAGGATTTCCCGTCCCTAAAACCATGCTGGTTGGATTAGGCTAAATTAAATTGGGCTTGTTATAGCAAGGTTAGGTAAGTGTTCTAAGGTTCTTTTGGTACAAAATTATTAATTTTTATATTAACATAAATGAAAAACACACTAGGCAGAAAAATGGAGAAAAGGGCAGCTCTCTTTCTGACAAACTTGAAAAGCACAAAAAGTGCCAGACTCGCCGACTCCAATAATGCTCTTTTCTGTCATGCTAGAGATCACAGTCATCCTATTGACTGACTGATCTTCCAGAAGTGTCTATCCTACTTTTAGCCTTCACATCCCTTTTCTGTCATGCTAGAGATCACAGTCATCCTATTGACTGACTGATCTGCCAGAAGTGTCTATCCTACTTTTAGCCTTCACATCCGTAATCTTGTTGAAGCATTCCTTATACACAGCTTTCCTTGTATAGATCCTAGTCTTGGCTTTGTCTCTGTAGATGCCTTCCTTTCTCCTTACTTTGTCAAATGCTCTAAACTTCAGAACACTCGTTATTTGACATGATCCTTTCTTCTCTACCCCCTCTCCTCCTTTCATCTTTTCCATATTTCTTTCTTTGTTTTAAATTTTTTCTGCCTAGTGTAACAAATAAGATAGATGAGCAAAGATTATTGCAAGTGCAGGAAGCATAGACATTATTGCTATAACAGAGACCTGGCTCAATCTGAAAGATAGAGAAATGCCTTCTGAATGTCACATACAAGGCTATAAATTATTCCACACAGATAGGGTCAACAGGAAGGGAATAAGAAAAGCAAAAAGAGATTATGAGGTTAAAGTTGCAAGAGATTCAAGGGATTCGAAGACTAACCCAAAAGGATTCTTTCAGTTATACAGAAGTAAGATTAGGGACAAGATAGGCCCACTCAAAAGTTACTCGGGTCAGCTCACCGACAGTGATAAGGAAATGTGTAGAATTTTTAACACTTACTTCCTCTCAGTTTTTACACAAGAAGATACTAGCGATATTCCGGAAATAATAAATTATGTAGAACAGGACGATAAAAAACTATGCACGATTAGGGTAACAAGTGACATGGTCCTTGGACAAATAGATAAATTAAAACCTAACAAATCCCCAGGCCCTGATGAACTGTATGCAAGGGTTCTAAAGGAATGTAAAGAGAAGCTTAGCAAACCTTTGGCTAATCTTTTCAACATGTCACTACAAACTGGCATAGTGCCAGTAAATGTGATGCCTATTTACAAAGCAGGAGACAGGTCCTTAGCTTCGAACTATAGACCAATAAGCCTAACCTCCATAGTGGAAAATTTATAGAATCAATAATTGCCCAGGCAATTCGTAGCCATCTTGAAAAGCATAAATTGATCAACGATTCTCAGCACGGTTTTACAAAAGGGCGTTCCTGCCTTACGAATTTATTAACTTTTTTCACTAAGGTTTTTGAGGAGGAAGATCATGGTAATGAATATGATATTGTGTATATGGACTTCAGTAAGGCTTTTGATAGAGTCCCACATCAGAGACTATTGAGGAAAATTAAAGCACTCGGAATAGGAGAAAAATTTTCCTGGATAGAGGCATGGTTGACAAATAGGCAGCAGAGAGTTTGCATAAATGGGGAGAAATCAGAGTGGGGAAGCGTCACGAGCGGTGTTCCACAGGGGTCAGTGTTGGGACCCTTGTTTACAATCTACATAAATGACATAGATGAGGGAATAAATAGCAACATAAGCAAGTTTGCCGATGACACCAAAATAGGCCGACGAATTCATTCTGACGAGGACACTAGAGCACTCCAGGAAGATTTGAATAGACTGATGCAGTGGTCGGAGAAATTGCAGATGCAGTTTAATATAGACAAATGCAAAGTTCTAAACATTGGACAGGAAAATACCATGCTACATATAAACTAAATAATGTAGATCTTAATATTACTGATTGCGAAAAAGATTGGGGATTTCTGGTTAGCAGTAATCTAAAACCAAGACAACAGTGCATAAGTGTTCGCAATAAAGCTAACAGAATCCTTGGCTTCATATCAAGAAGTATAAATAATAGAAGTCCTCAGGTTGTTCTTCAACTCTATATATCTTTGGTTAGGCCTAATCTAGATTATGCTGCACAGTTCTCGTCACCGTATTACAGAATGGATATAAATGCTCTGGAAAACGTACAAAGGAGGATGACAAAGTTGATCCCATGTATCAGAAATCTTCCCTATGAGGATAGACTGCACTCTCTAGAAAGGCGTAGAATTAAGGGGATATGTTTGAGGTGTATAAATGGAAAACAGGATTAAATAAAAGGGATGTAAATATCTCGTAGCAATGGCTTTTAGTTGGAAAAATTCAGATTCAGGAAGGATATAGGAAAGCACTGTTTTGGTAATAGAGTTGTGGATGAGTGGAACAAACTCTCGAGTACCGTCATAGAAGCTAAGACGCTGTGTAGTTTTAAAAATAGGTTGGATAAATACATGAGTGGGTGTGGGTGGGTATGAGTTGGACCTGACTAGATTGTGCTACTAGATGGGATGCCGTGCTCTTTCCTTAAGTGAATGTGACCTGGCTTGACTAGGTCACATTCACTTAAGGTTAGGGCATTGGCTTAAGCCGGTAGTAGACTTGGACCTGCCTCGCATGGGCCAGTAGGCCTGCTGCAGTGTTAATTATTTCTTATGTTCTTATGTTCTTCAGTTTCCCCCTCCCCTGTGCTATTGGTCCTACCCCTTGTGGGCTCTTAGCTCTCCTGCAGTGCTCTACTACGACTACCACTCCTTTACTATTATTTCTACTTCTATTTTTTCTGCTACACGAAAATCACTCCCTATGAAAGCAAGACTCGGCAGGAGATGCAACATTCCCCCAATGAAAAGCAGGGGCGCCCGAGTACACTAAGAGACAACACCATAAGTGTCCGGGGCCCAAGACTGTTCAACTGCCTCCCAGCATACATTAGGGGGATTATCAATAAACCCCTGGCTGTCTTCAAGAAGGCACTGGACAGGCACCTTGTTACGAGATTCACCCTTACCCGACATGGTATATTTGAGTATATTCCAGTAGAATATGTCTCTTTATTTTTATTATGAATATTAGCATTATTTTATGTATGGTAATGCTAATATTTTATTATATTGTATTTATTAGTCTGTTATACTGTGCGTTTCATGTAGTGGGAGACCACTAGTCAGACTACCAGTCACTTGTTTACATACTGGCCGGTCTCCCCCTAAAGTCACGTGACCTACATGACGTCAGTTTACCAAACATTGGTACTCGTCAGTAGGTTCACGCACCCTCTCCCAACAGGGAGTAGGTTCACGCACCCTCGCCCAACAGGGAGTAGGTTCACGCACCCTCTCCCAACAGGGAGTAGGTTCACGCACCCTCGCCCAACAGGGAGTAGGTTCACGCACCCTCTCCCAACAGGGAGTTGGTTCACGCACCCTCTCCCAACAGGGAGTAGGTTCACGCACCCTCTCCCAACAGGGAGTTGGTTCACGCACCCTCTCCCAACAGGGAGTTGGTTCTCACACTTACTCCCAACAGTTGAGTTGATCCAGGCTCTCAGCCTTAATACAAATTCCCGACAAAGAATATTACTTAGTCTCGACTGTAACTATTACGCATCTGTCTCTGTTGAGACTATGTCAGTTACTACATTTGTATAGTGTAACTTTGTTTTACACTGCATCATAATCTAAGTATTTTTTTGTATTAAAGATCATGAATTTTACTAAAGTCCAGATAAATCTCCTAAAAATACCCTTGTACAAAAATGACTTTCTATGACTAGGATGTGGTTTAGCGCTTCTTTTGATTATAATCATAATATGACTAGGAAAAGAGCAAAACTTAATGTAAATAACTTGTTATGAGGGGGCCAAAACGGGCCTCGAGATTAGGCCCTGATCGTAAGACACCTAAAGTCAGTACCTGACCAACCGGGCTGTGGCTCGTACGTCAGTTTGCGTGCGGCCGGCAGTAACAGCCTGGTTGATCAGACCCTAATCCACCATGAGGCCTGGCCTCAGACCTGCCGCGGGGGCGTTGACCCCCGAAACCCTCTCCAGGTAAACTCCAGGGAATTGCTTCCCTTCACTTTCCTATCTATCTCTTGTGGCACAAATTACTCCCACTTCTACTTCCACCACCTTCATTACCACTTCCACTACTTCTCTTTCCTCCTCTCTTTCTGCCGTCACTGTCCCCCTCGCCTCTATAAACTGGCTCACTCACTCTTCTCTCTCCCATGTCCAGGTTATTTGTATATGAGGTGAAGATGTTATATGTCCGGTGTCTACAGTCTCTAATAAAGTGATAGGAATAGTGAAGTTTAGAAAATACTTGTTCGATGAAAGAGAATTCTTCCTCAAGGAATTCACTACTACGCCAAGTTTAGTTTTGGTGTTGTGGTGAGAGTACAAGTGTTGTGGTGAGAGTACAAGTGGAGAAGATCCTGCTGGTTGGTCGGTTTTCGCCGGACTAAATTTAAAACGAAGTTTTTACTACATAGCTGAACCTCTTGCCAGGACACTTCTTCAACGTTGTCCTAAACAGAAACAAACCTACTGACCCATGGCGGGCAATCAACTTCAACAGTCTCCACCTGACCCTTCACCTCACTATACTCCCTACATATACTACGTACTCTGCTCAGGTAAATCTGTGTGTGACTTGATAAAGCCCACTGTGTGGGCGAAACGTTGTCAATAAAGAATCGCATTGTATTGCATGTGTGTCTACTTTTCCCTCGTGTCGATATTGTATAGCAAATCATCCCTACCAAGAAAAAAAACAGTATAAAGAACATAGGAAGCTTGGTGGCCAAGTTGGATCACCGGGAACTAAAGTGTGTAGAGTCACCAGGTCAAGTCTCCCTGGAATACTTCTAACTTATATTTTTATTGCATTTTTATTGTCATTCAGGCTGATGGTATTTTCATGTAATTATTCATATACAATCAGCTCACAATAGTTTTGATATATGCTGTTACTACTATGAGATTTAAGGCCACAGTGGGGTACAAATTAAGAGTTTGTGGCTACTGTCAACCTCATAGTTCTGAGTTACCAGACTCAGCTACCTGGAGGTCAGTGGTTCATCTATGAGGAGTTCCTGAAGGGAAATCTTTAAGTGCTTTAACGTTAAATATAATTGAGTCTTCCTCTTCTGAACAGCGTCAATACGTAATGATTGATGCAACTTACGGACTTAGACTGTGTGCAGACAAACTTGTCACTATAGTAAAATAGTTAAAACACTTGGAATCTTGTGATATTCTTAGACAACGATGAGAGATGTCACTGAGAGACATAGACAGCGATGAGTGATGTCACTGAGAGTCATAGACAGCGATGAGTGATGTCACTGAGAGTCATAGACAGCGATGAGTGATGTAACTGAGAGTCATATACAGCGATGAGTGATGTCACTTAATATTAGATAACGATGTGTGATGTCACTGTTTATCTTAGACAGTGTGTGATGTCACTGTGAGGACGAGGATGTGTGATGTCACTTATGTTTGAACACAGAACACCGTATACAGAACAAAGCTAGGTTAGGAGTCGCTCAAAATACTGCTTACCATCTTACCATGATAAATCTCTGTAAACATAAGTTATTAATTATATAATAATCTCATGATACATCTATTACAGACCTAGGTGAACACCAGCACATGAAACTAATAATATTACATATATATTATATATATATTATACTGTGTTTTTTAAGCTTTTCCCAGGTTCATGTGTCCAGGAGTCCATCTGTGTCCCCTCAGATATTCTCCCTTCCCCACTTCCCATCCTACACTCAGTAATCTTACCTTCCCCAGGTTCATGTGTCCAGGAGTCCATCTGTGTCCCCTCAGATATTCTCCCTTCCCCACTTCCCATCCTACACTCAGTAATCTTACCTTCCCCAGGTTCATGTGTCCAGGAGTCCATCTGTGTCCCCTCAGATATTCTCCCTTCCCCATTTCCCATCCTACACTCAGTAATCTTACCTTCCCCAGGTTCATGTGTCCAGGAGTCCATCTGTGTCCCCTCAGATATTCTCCCTTCCCCACTTCCCATCCTACACTCAGGTTCATGTGTCCCCTCAGATATTCTTCTTTCCCCTCTTCTCATCCTGCACTCAGTGATCTCAACTCTGGCATCTAAACCTTCCCCAGGTTCATGTGTCCAGGAATCCATCCGTGGGGCCCCGGATGTCTTCCCTTCCCTTAACCTGAAGTTCTGGAAATTCTTTTCGATATTTTTTATACCTCACCCAGTCCCCCCCAGAGGCCAGCAAGTCCCACCCCAGGTCCGTGGTTCCAGGTATACACCTTTCACCACTTTCCTGAGGTCAGCAAGTCCCACCCCAGGTCCGTGGTTCCAGGTATACACCTTTCACCATTTTCCTGAGGTCAGCAAGTCCCACCCCAGATCCGTGGTTCCAAGTGTTCATCCATACACCCTTCTCCACTTCCCTGAGGTCAGCAGTTTTAGCCACCCTTGAAGCACTGTCCATATATGATATTACTACACAAGTGTATTAATATCAGTATACGAAGGTAGATGTTATTACAGAGGAGGACACGTAGAAAAATCTACGCTCTGTAATAACATCCACCTGGACAGACCCGAACGTCGACTACCTGAGACAAGAGAGACCTCTATCCCAGTTAGCCCACCAAGGAGTGGCCACTCAATTAAAATTTGTAACATATATTTATATTTAATATTGTACCTATGTCAGTTATTAGCTTGTTCAATTATTTAGTTGTGTAAGTGTATGTGTGAACGTTTTTATGTGCGTAGATTAGTGTCGGTGTGTGAACCTTTATTACCTGCATGATAACTGTAATTAATTGTTATCAGATATATTTTTTCTTGTTACTTATATTCTTTCTTTTCATAGTATGCAAAAGTTCACAAGCGCGTAGTCTTCTATACACTTAATTCTGTATTTCCACATACACATCCTACACACACATCACTCA
>WNWK01044997.1:12500-14897 GCA_009830355.1 Cherax destructor
TAATAATAATAATAATAATAATAATAATAATAATAATAATAATAATAATAATAATAATAATAATAATAATAATAATTTTTTTTCCAACAAGTCGGCCGTCTCCCACCGAGGCAGGGTGACCCAAAAAGAAAGAAAATCCCCAAAAAGAAAATACTTTCATCATCATTCAACACTTTCACCACACTCATACATAATCACTGTCTTTGCAGAGGAGGTCAGATACGACAGCTGAGAATAGTCCCTCCCAGCTGTCACTATCTCAGACCCCTCCTTTAAAGTGCAGGCATTGTACTTCCCATTTCCAGGACTCAAGTCCAACTAAATAAATTAACTGGTTTCCCTGAATCCCTTCACAAAATGTTACCCTGCTCACACTCCAACAGATCGTCATGTCCCAAAAACCATTCGTATCCATTCACTCCTATCTAACACGCTCACACATGCTTGCTGGAAGTCCAAGCCCCTCGCCCACAAAACCTCCTTTACCCCTTCCCTCCAACCTTTTCTAGGACGACCCCTACCCCGCCTTCCTTCCCCTACAGATTTATACGCTCTCCAAGTCATTCTACTTTGATCCATTCTCTCTAAATGACCAAACCACCTCAACAACTCCTCTTCGGCCCTCTGACAAATACTTTTAGTAACTCCACACCTTCTCCTAATTTCCACATTCCGAATTTTCTGCATAATATTTACACCACACATTGCCCTTAGACAGGACATCTCCACTGCCTCCAGCCTCCTCCTCGCTGCAGCATTTGCAACCCATGCTTCACACCCATATAAGAGTGTTGGTACCACTATACTTTCGTACATTCCTTCTTTGCCTCCATGGATAACTTTTTTGTCTCCACAGATACCTCAATGCACCACTCACCTTTTTCCTTCATCAATTCTATGGTTAACCTCATCCTTCATAAACCCATCCGCTGACACATCAACTCCCAAATATCTGAAAACATTTACTTCTTCCATAATCCATCTCTCTAATGTGATATCCATTTTTACTTTATTTAAATCGTTTGATACCCTCATCATCTTACTCTTATCTATGTTCACTTTTAACTTTCTACCTTTACACACTCTCCCAAACTCGTCCACTAATCTTTGCAACTTTTCTTTAGAATCTCCCATAAGCACAGTATCATCAGCAAAAAGTAACTGTGTCAACTCCCATTTTGCATTTAATTCTCCATAATTTAATCCCACCCCTCCCCAACACCCTAGCATTTACTTCTTTTACAACCCCATCTATAAATATATTAAACAACCATGGTGACATTACACATCCCTGTCTAAGACCTACTTCTACCGGGAAGTAATCTCCCTCTCTCCTACACACCCTAACCTGAGCCTCACTATCCTCATAAAAACTCTTAATATAATTATTATCATTATTATTATTATTAGTTGTAGTAGTAGTAGTAGCAGTAGTAATAGTAGTAGTAGTAGTAGTAGTAGTAGTAGTAGTAGTAGTAGTAGTAGTAGTAGTAGCAGTAGTAGTAGGCAGTAGTAGTAGTAGCAGCAGTAGTAACAGTAGTAGTAACAGTAGTAGCAGTAGTAGTACAGTAGTAGTAGTAGTAGTAGTAGTAGAGTAGAGTAGTAGAGCAAAGTAGTAGTAGTAGCATAGTAGAGAGAGTAGTAGCAGTAGAGTAGTAGTATTAGCAGAGTAGAGTGAGTAGTAGCAGAGTAGTGCAGAGTAGAGTAGAGTAGAGAGTAGAGCAGCAGAGTAGTAGCAGAGTAGTAGTAGTAGCAGCAGTAGTAGAGTAGTGCAGCAGTGAGTAGTGTAGCAGTGTAGTAGCGTAGAGGAGTAGGAGTAGAGTAGCAGAGCTAGCAGTAGTAGAGTAGTGAGCAGTAGAGAGCAGTAGTAGCAGCAGCAGTAGTAGTAGCAGTAGTAGCAGTAGTAGTAGAGCAGTAGTAGTAGCAGTAGTAGTAGTAGTAGTAGTAGCAGTAGTAGTAGTAGCAGTAGTAGTAGTAGAGTAGTGAGTAGTGAGTAGTAGTAGTTTATTATTATAAGAAGAATAAGATGAGAAGAGAAATTGTTGTCTAATTTTTCTTTGTATGGATTTTTGACAAAATCTTTACATTCATTACATTGTCAACACAACCATTGTCAACACAACATTGTCAACACAACCATTGTCAACACAAACATTGTCAACACAACCATTGTCAACACAACCATTGTCAACACAACCATTGTCAACACAACCATTGTCAACACAACCATTGTCAACACAACCATTGTCAACACAACCATTGTCAACACAACCATTGTCAACACAACCATTGTCAACACAACCATTGTCAACACAACCATTGTCAACACAACCATTGTCAACACAACCATTGTCAACACAACCATTGTCAACACAACCATTGTCAACACAACCATTG
>WNWK01044998.1:0-14897 GCA_009830355.1 Cherax destructor
CTTGTTCTATCTAGGCTGGAATATTGCTGCACACTAACTGCACCTTTCAAGGCGGGTGAAATTGCTGACCTTGAAAATGTGCAGAGAACCTTCACGACACGCATAAGTGCGATAAACCACCTCAATTACTGGGAACGCTTGAAGCTCCTAAACCTGTACTCTCTAGAACGCAGGCGGAGAGATACATTATTATATACACATGGAAAATTCTGGAGGGATTAGTACCAAACTTGCACACGAAAATCACTCCCTACGAAAGCAAAAGACTCGGCAGGAGATGTAACATCTCCCAAATGAAAAGCAGGGGTGCCACTAGCACGTTGAGGGACAACACAATAAGTGTCAGGGGCCCAAGATTGTTCAACTGCCTCCCAGCATACATCAGGGGGATTACCAACAAACCCCTGGCTGTCTTCAAGCAGGCACTGGACAGGCACCTAAAGTCGGTACCTGACCAGCCAGGCTGTGGTTCGTACGTTGGACTGCGTGCGGCCAGCAGTAACAGCCTGGTTGATCAGGCTCTGGTCCAACATGAGGCCTGGTCACGGACCGGGCCGCGGGGGCGTTGACCCCTGGAATTCTCTCCAGGTAAACTCCAGGTATCCCAAGACCACCCCAGTCAGACTCCCAACCCACCTCAAATCCTTCCCCATCCCACTATTCATCCCATCCCACCTCAGCGCATCCTGACCCACCACAAACCAACTTCATATAACTCAAATAGCACTAAAATCGACGCCTCAGTTTTCGAGGCGACCTCTTGCCATCTTCCCGAACTTTGTTTATTGTATTCGTCTCCACAACTAACAAGTAATGGTGTGTATCCTTGCTGAAACAACTGCTGACCACAGCTAACAGCTAACCGGGTGTGAAATCCCTGTTAAAACAACAGCTGACCATAATTGCCTTTATTGTTCATGCGACAAGTTGGAACTTATTTGTAAACATGCCGGAGGTCTTTCCCAGCACCCGGAGGTCTTTCCCAGCACCCGGAGGTCTTTCCCAGCACCCGGTTGAAAGAGGAGGTCGCTCCAATGATCAGCTGATCTCTCAGAGAGAAACTTGTGTGTTTGTGTCCTCTTGCCCAGTTGTGCTTCCCGAGTTGTCTTTGAGAGCCGAGGGGTCACGTCTCGCCTCCTGTGGAAAAGGTCACAGGTGCACAGGTCAGGACGTTTGTTGACGGAAACGTTTCGCCACGAGTGGATTCATCAGTCTTATTATTTTAATTAAAGTCCCCGAACGGTACGTCAATGCCTCGTTCTTCCTTAGTTTGTGGGTACCGCCATATTATTTGCAACCATCTTAGTTCCTGGTCTCGCCTCTTAGCATTCAGTTGTCTGGCATTGCTAATTCCTGCCCCCCCCCCTCTCTCTCTCTCTCTTTCTCTCTCCTTGTACTTATCTACCTAAGACTAAAGAGGTAATTCTCACTGTCGCATGCCTCACTGAGCTTGAAGCAATCGGACCTCTGTCTCTCATTTCAAAAGTCTATTCCTATCCGCAGTGTCATATCTTCTGTCTTTTATACCTTTGTCATGTCTTTTTTCTCTTCCTTGTAATTTCAGCTCCTCAGTTGCAAGACTAGTCTAACTGGTTCTGTATTTTACGAAGTGTTTATCCAGGTGTGTCTATGCTGATGTATCGTTTTCTTTAGATGTGACACATGTGTACTGTGTCTCGAAGATTCTTTGTAAAGATTTATGACGACAGTTGTAACCTAACACGGCAGTCACTGTCAACATTGATGGACTGATTACATCGATTCCAGGCTGAGGGACTGATTACCTCAAACTCCTTCTGATCTTCATCATTCTTCTTTGTATTGGACTGATGAAGCCACTGTGTGGCGAAACGTCTCCTCAATAAAGATACCCAAGTGTTGGAATGCTTCGAAGCTGTTCTCATTACCCCTCGCTGCTACACATCTTTTCGTTCAGTCGTAGGCCTATGCACAGTGGCATTCACTTACTTTCGGTGTTTTTCCTGCCATACACAGTCTGTTAAGAGTGTAAGTGTTCCGCTTCTCTGATACTCAGTTACTGTTCTGAAATTTCTAGTCTTTGCTGTTCATTCTCTCGTCTCGGGTGTCCTATCAGTTCCTGTGACTCTGCCTACATAATAGTCCTTCATCTGGCAGAAATAAGAACATAAGAACATAAGAAAGGAGGAACACAGCAGCAGGCCTGTTGGCCCATACTAGGCAGGTCCTTCACAATCCATCCCACTAACAGAATAATTGCCCAACCTAATTTTCAATTCTAGTGAGTCTTTCTCAGCAGAGAGCTACGGTGTGGACTTCGGTCCTCTGCTGTTTGTCTCCCCATGTACCCAGGTACTTTTATACTAAAATACGTTTTTTCCTCTCCTAAACACATTCTTTTTTTTATCATGAAGACGCATGCGCTTCGCTTAGATTACTTTCTCAATAAGAAAATCTTAATAACACCCTGGATATCAAAATTACATTTCGTAGTAATCTGGTTCATGCTTCCTCTCCTCCTCCTCCTCCTCCTCCTCCTCTCACTCCTCCTCCCATCAATACTTCCCTTGTTTACTCTTATTTCCTGCTCTAATTCCCCTCTTCAATACATTTGGTAAATCTGGCCGCTCCCTCGCTAGCAGGTGTTAAGACCACGTAAGAAGCGTTCATCATGTTGACACTAACATGGCTTGCTGGTGTGGTGTCAGAGGTCTTAGCCACACCGTGAGTTGCCCTACTAGGCTTATTTATCCATCTTCTAGATTTGACAGACGCCACCTGCTAGAAGTGATCTTTACACACATCATTCTCAACGTGAATTCTAGTTGTGTCTGCCTCTCACTGAATGTTCTCATCTGTGGAATGTATATGATTTGTGCTGACCCTCGCTGTCTCCTCTCCTCTCCTGACCCTCGCTGTCTCCTCTCCTCTCCTGACCCTCGCTGTCTCCTCTCCTCTCCTGACCCTCGCTGTCTCCTCACCTCTCCTGACCCTCGCTGTCTCCTCTCCTCTCCTGACCCTCGCTGTCTCCTCACCTCTCCTGACCCTACCTGTCTCCTCACCTCTCCTGACCCTCGCTGTCTCTTCACCTCTCCTGACCCTACCTGTCTCCTCACCTCTCCTGACCCTACCTGTCTCCTGACCCTCGCTGTCTCCTCTCCTCTCCTGACCCTCGCTGTCTCCTCACCTCTCCTGACCCTCGCTGTCTCCTCACCTCTCCTGACCCTCGCTGTCTCCTCACCTCTCCTGACCCTCGCTGTCTCCTCACCTCTCCTGACCCTCGCTGTCTCCTCACCTCTCCTGACCCTCGCTGTCTCCTCACCTCTCCTGACCCTACCTGTCTCCTCACCTCTCCTGACCCTCGCTGTCTCTTCACCTCTCCTGACCCTACCTGTCTCCTCACCTCTCCTGACCCTACCTGTCTCCTGACCCTCACTGTCTCCTCACCTCTCCTGACCCTCGCTGTCTCCTCACCTCTCCTGACCCTACCTGTCTCCTCATCTCTCCTGACCCTACCTGTCTCCTCACCTCTCCTGACCCTCGCTGTCTCTTCACCTCTCCTGACCCTACCTGTCTCCTCACCTCTCCTGACCCTACCTGTCTCCTCACCTCTCCTGACCCTCACTGTTTCCTCACCTCTCCTGACCCTCGCTGTCTCTTCACCTCTCCTGACCCTACCTGTCTCCTCACCTCTCCTGACCCTCGCTGTCTCCTCACCTCTCCTGACCCTCACTGTCTCCTCACCTCTCCTGACCCTCACTGTCTCCTCACCTCTCCTGACCCTCGCAGTCTCCTCACTTCATTCTCTTGCTTATTCTTCTTTTCTTTTTTTTATAATTCATAACATGCTAATGGCTCAGCAAGGACCGAAACATGGGTTAAAGTTTTCAGATAAATTGTCAGTTTTTTGATCATGCATAAAACACTACTGCTGATAATATTAAATAAAAATAATAATGGAAGATGGTAATTTATGATAAAGAATTGAGAAATAAAGCAAGGTCAATGTCTAGGGTAAGAACTGGTGACGTGGTTGTGGTGTCCAGCAGTGGGCAGAAGTCTCTATCACTGTGTCAGGTATTCAGTACTCCTTCGACCACCAAGCACTGCTGTGGGGGGTCAGGGATGCTGGTGGCCACACTTAGAGACCGACCCGGAGTCGGCTCAAGGCTGCAATGGAGCAAAGAAAGGCAGACGACGGAGATGCGCTATTGACTACCGTAGCTAACTGCAAAGGCGTTTGACAAATGCGATCATGGGGTGACTGCACTTAAAATGAGGGCCAGAGGCATAATGGGGATGGTAGGCAGATGGATTTTCAGGTTTCTAACACACAGAACGCCAAAAAGTAGTAGTAAACAGAGCAAACTCCAGCATCATCGAGGTAAAAAGCTCAGTGCCACAAGGCACTGTCCTGGCACCTCTGCTGTTTCTCATCCTCATAGCAGACATAGATAAAAACACAATTTTGTATCATCATTTGCAGATGACGGCTCCAGTCAGGGCAGGAGAAATATCAGAATTGGAACAGATACAGAAATCATTTATGGCTCACATAGAACCAATAAAACTTTTAAATTACTAGGAACATCTTAAAGCCCTAAATATGTACTCACTGGAGCGGAGGAGATATACAAAATAAATGAAATGAAATACAGGGTGCTATAAACACAATAAGGGAGCACTGTATCAACATCCGTGACCCCAGACTCTTCAGCATCTCACCAGAAGATAGAAACACTGCTGGAACAAGTGTACAAGCATTCAAGAGGAAACTGGATAAGTATCTTCACCAGGTGCCAGATCAACCAGGCTGTGATGGATGTATGGGGCAGCGGGCCACAAGCATCAACAACTTAGTTGACAATCATTAATGATGAATCGTCAGTCATTATTATAGTCATCATCAGTCATTATAATCATCATTATCATCATCATCAGTCATTATTATAATCATTATCATCATCAGTCATTATTATAATCATTATCATCATCAGTCATTATTATAATCATTATCATCATCAGTCATTATTATAATAATTATCATCATCAGTCATTATTATAATCATCATCATCAATCATTATCATTCGTCATCATTATCATCATTAGTGTGAAGTGACCACCACTCTCTCATTTTTTATGGCATCACTCACGTTAATTAAGGTTCAACGATCTTTAATTAGTGAAACACTGGGTGATTAATTGACCTTTTTTATATTTTCCCGGTCGAATATGACGACGTTTCGAATGCAGAGTTTCGAACAGAATTAATCTGAGAATTGTATGTCAGCTGCTGTATTGTGGTGAAGTGTTTTGGGGAATTTTGTCTTTTGGTTGAACAAGAGAACAAAAATCCGCGGTATTATTATTATCATTATTATTACAATTATTATTATTATTATTATTATTATTATTATTATTATTATTATTGCTACAATTATTATTATTATTATCATTACAATTATTATAATTATTGTTATTATTATTATTATTATTATTCATGGGGAAGCGTTAACCCCGTATCGGTCCTTAACCCCCCCAGTCTTTCCCACCCTGTCTCTTTCCAACATACCCCCCTCCCACATACCCCCTCCCTACACACCCTCTCCCTACACACCCTCTCCCCACACCCCCTCCCCACACACCCTATCCCCACAAACCCCTCCCCAAACCCCCCTCCCCACAAACTACTTCAAACACATCCCCTCCCACACCCTCCCCACACACCCTCTCCCCCACTCACACACCCCCTCCTCACACACCCTCACCCGCCCACATATCCATCTCAACGCCCACCCACCCACTGCATACAAACATTCTGGAAATTCACCACTGAGACAAACGTATCAGTAACCAAACACAACAAAGAAACACACCCATACACACAAACACAAACACAAACAAACAAACACAAAACTGCTACCCACTGCTTGAAGCAAATCAAGTTCACCCACTTTGAAGGCGAATTTCTGAGCGACACTTAATCTTATGACCAAAAAATACCACCTTGGAAGGCAGTGGGTTGTTTGTGTCAGTGGGTTGTTTGTGATTGTGTTTGTGTCATTGGGTTTGTGTAAATGTGTTTGTGACTGTGTTTGTGTCAATGTTTGTGTTTGTGTCAATGTTTGTGTTTGTGTCAATGTTTGTGTTTGTGTCAATGTTTGTGACAGTGGTTGTGGCAGTGGGTTGTTTGGGACAGTGGGTTGTTTGTGACTGTGTTTGTGTCAATGTTTGTGTTTGTGTCAATGTTTGTGTTTGTGTCAATGTTTGTGTTTGTGTCAATGTTTGTGACAGTGGTTGTGGCAGTGGGTTGTTTGGGACAGTGGGTTGTTTGTGACTGTGTTTGTGTCAATGTTTGTGACAGTGTTTGTGGCAGTGGATTGTTTGTGACTGTGTTTGTGTCAATGTTTGTGACAGTGTTTGTGGCAGTGGGTTGTTTGTGACTTTGTTTGTGTCAATGTTTGTGACAGTGTTTGTGGCAGTGGGTTGTTTGGGACTGTGTTTGTGTTAATGTTTGTGACAGTGTTCGTGGCAGTTGGTTGTTTGGGACTGTGTTTGTGTTAATGTTTGTGACAGTGCTCGTGGCAGTGGATTGTTTGTGACTGTGTTTGTGTCAATGTTTGTGAGAGTGTTTGTGGCAATGGGTTGTTTGTGAGTGTGTTTGTGTCAATGTTTGTGACAGTGTTTGTGGCAGTGGGTTGTTTGTGACTTTGTTTGTGTCAATGGGTTGTTTTTGTCAGTGGGTTGTTTGTGTCATTGTGACAGTGGATTGTTTGTGTCATTGTGACAGTGGGTTGTTTGTGTCATTGTGACAGTGGGTTGTTTGTGACAGTGTTTGTGTCAGTGAGTTGTGTCAGTGGGTGTGTGATTGTGAGAGTAAGTGGACTCAGATGGTGAGGGAAAGTGGTGGTGAGGGTAAGTGGTGGTGGTGAGGGTAAGTGGTGGTGGTGAGGGAAAGTGGTGGTGGTGAGGGAAAGTGGTGGTGGTGAGGGTAAGTGGTGGTGGTGAGGGTAAGTGGTGGTGAGGGAAAGTGGTGGTGGTGGTGAGGGTAAGTGGTGGTGTGAGAAAGTGGTGGTGGTGGTGAGGGTAAGTGGTGGTGGTGAGGGAAAGTGGTGGTGGTGGGGGAAAGTGGTGGTGGTGAGGGTAAGTGGTGGTGGTGAGGGTAAGTAGTGGTGGTGGTGAGGGAAAGTGGTGGTGGTGGTGAGGGTAAGTGGTAGTGGTGAGGGTAAGTGGACTCAGCACTAACTGAGTAAGTGGTAAGAGAGGTGAAGTGGTTTGCATGAATATCGGGAAGGGCATAGAAGACCGCAGCAGAGTTAGTCTAGGTGGCCAAAGCTGAAGCCTCTAAGAAAGATCTTGGGGTGAGTATAATACGAGCACATCTCCTGAGGCACACATCAATCAGATAACTGCTGCAGCATACAGGGCGGTGAAACCTAAGAATAGGTTCAATACCTCACTAAGGAATCATTCAAGACTCTGATACCATACGTCAGGCCCATACTGGAGTATGCAGCACCGGTTTGGAACCCACACTGGTCACACGTCAAGAAATTAGAGAAAGTGCAAGGTTTGCAACAAGACTAGTCCAGGCTAAGGGGTTGTCCTACGAAGAAGGTTAAGAAATCGGCCTGACGACACTAGAGGACAGGAGGTTAGGGAGACATGATAACGACATATAAAATACGAGGAATAGATAAGGTGGACAGAGACAAGATGTTCAGAGGACACAGAAACAAGGGTCATAATTGGAAGTTGAAGACTCCTATGAGTCAAAGGGATGTTAGGAAGTATTTCTTCAGTCATAGAGTTGTCAGAAGTGGAATAGCTTAGAAAGCGACATAGTGGAGGCAGGAACCATACATAGTTTAAGACTAGGTTTGATCAAGCTCATGGAGCAGGGAGAGGACCTAGTAGCAATCAGTGAAGAGGCGGGGCCAGGGCATGACTCGACCCTGCAACCACAAATGGTGAGTACAAATAGGTGAGTCACATACACACACACATACACACACACACACACACACACACACAACACACACACACACACACACATACACACATACACACTAACACACACACACACAGCACACACAGTCTCCCCACGACTAGTTTTCACTTTTCTTTCTCTCTAGTTACTTGTCTTTTCTTTCCCTTCTCTCTGTTCCTCTCTTCTCTCTCTCTCTCTCTCTCTCTCTCTCTCTCTCTCTCTCTCTCTCTCTCTCTCTCTCTCTCTCTCTCTCTCTCTCTCTCTCTCTCTCTCTCTTCTCTCTCTCTCTTCCCCTCTCCAATCTGTAGCAGATCTAGAAGACAGAGAGAAAAAGAAAAGAGAGAAGAAGAAGAAGAAGAGAAAGAAGAAGAAGAAGAAGAAGAAGATACCGTTTATCTCACATATTTTTTTCTCAGTTTTAAACATGAAAATTAACGTCGGAAATGATCTGAATACTAAGGAGGTCAGAGGTGGAAAATTGTGGTAATGATAATGTGGTGCTCAGGGAGGGAGATGTGTGGGAGGTGAGGGAGATGTGTGGGAGGTGAGGGAGATGTGTGGGAGGTGAGGGAGATGTGTATGAGGTGAGGGAGATGAGGGGGTGAGGAATGTATGAGAGGGAAATGAAGACTAGCTGGACTAGTCATCTATCCTTCTAGTTTGATAACTTAGGTTAGGATAGTTTAGCAGAAGGCTGTCTCCCCCACCCGAGGAGAGAGAGAGAGAGAGAGAGAGAGAGAGAGAGAGAGAGAGAGAGAGAGAGAGAGACCTGGCAAGATGATCCTCTGCATTAGATTCCAGACTTTGTAAACACATCAATTACGAGTGATGTCACTGCAATACACATCAATTACGATTGATGTCACTGCAATACACATAAATTACAATTGAGGTCACTGCAATACACATCAATTACGATTGATGTCACTGCAATACACATCAATTACGATTTATATCGCTGCAATACACATCAGTTACGATTTATGTCACTGTGATACACATCAATTACGATTGGGGTCACTGCAATAAACATCAATTACGATTGATGTCACTGCAATACACATCAATTACGATTGATATCACTTAAATACACATCAATTACAATTGAGGTCACTGCAATACACATCAATTACGACTGAGGTCACTACAATACACATCAATTACGACTGAGGTCACTACAATACACATCAATTACGACTGAGGTCACTACAATACACATCAATTATATGATTACAATAAAATTCCTATATATATATATATATATATATATATATATATATATATATATATATATATATATATATATATATAATATGTGTATATATAGCTATATGCACGTATATTCCCTTGCATCCGCATGAATATATATGTATATACATTGCAAGTGTTCATTTTCCATAGGGGGAAAAATTCTCATTTTACAGAATTATCCCTCTGGGTCTGAATTAATTCCCTATTATATAGAATCCGGTGGCTATAATACAGGTTAATTCCGTTTATTGTGTGCGATCCACTGTGTGACCCGGAACGCCGCCCACACGGTAGTTCAGGCTCGCGTAGCCCAGGGTGCGTAACCGCAATTTCCCCTCCTCCTCCCCCCTTCCCCTTCAATGGAAAGGGGAACAATATATTGGTTAACGCTTTCCGAATACGCGTACAGGGGCCCAAGAGCTGAATCTCGACTCCTCCATCAACCCTCGTGTAGGTGAGTGTATTGATAAGAATTTTTTTTTAGATTTTGCCGTCGAAGTGGCTAGTTTATTAAGCACCTCATAGCCATCCTGTGGATGGTAGTGGCTAGTTTATTATGCACCTCATAGCCATCCTGTGGATGGTAGTGGCTAGTATATTATGCACCTCATAGCCATCCTGTGGATGGTAGTGGCTAGTTTATTATGCACCTCATAGCCATCCTGTGGATGGTAGTGGCTAGTTTATTATGCCTCATAGCCATCCTGTGGATGGTAGTGGCTAGTTTATTATGCACCTCTAGCCATCCTGTGGATGGTATTGGCTAGTTTATTATGCACCTCATAGCCATCCTGTGGATGGTAGTGGCTAGTTTATTGTGCACCTCATAGCCATCCTGTGGATGGTAGTGGCTAGTTTATTGTGCACCTCATAGCCATCCTGTGGATGGTAGTGGCTAGTTTATAATGCACCTCATAGCCATCCTGTGGATGGTAGTGGCTAGTTTATTATGCACCTCATAGCCATCCTGTGGATGGTAGTGGCTAGTTTATTATGCACCTCATAGCCATCCTGTGGATGGTAGTGGCTAGTTTATTATGCACCTCATAGCCATCCTGTGGATGGTAGTGGCTAGTTTATTGTGCACCTCATAGCCATCCTGTGGATGGTAGTGGCTAGTTTATTGTGAACCCCATATCCATCCTGTGGATGGTAGTGGCTAGTTTGTTGTGCACCTAATATCTATTCTGTGGACGGTAGTGGCTAGTTTATTGTACACCCCATATCCATCCTGTGGATGGTAGTGGCTAGTTTGTTGTGCACCTCATATCTATTCTGTGGACGGTAGTGGCTAGTTTATTGTGCACCTCTTATCCATCCTGTGGATGGTAGTGGCTAGTTTATTGTGCACCTCATAGTCATCCTGTGGACGGTAGTGGCTAGTTTATTTTGCACCTCATATCCATCCTGTGGATGGTAGTGGCTAGTTTATTGTGCACCTCATATCCATCCTGTGGAAGGTAGTGCTAGTTTATTGTGCACCCATATCCATCCTGTGGATGGTAGTGGCTAGTTTTTGTGCACCTCATATCCATCCTGTGGATGGTAGTGCTAGTTTATTTGCACCTCATATCCATCCTGTGGATGGTAGTGGCTAGTTTATTGTGCACCTCATATCCATCCTGTGGAGGTAGTGGCTAGTTTATTGTGCACCCCATATCCATCCTGTGGATGGTAGTGGCTAGTTTGTTGTGCACCTCATATCTATTCTGTGGACGGTAGTAACTAGTTTATTGTGCACCTCTTATCCATCCTGTGGATGGTAGTGGCTAGTTATTGTGCACCTTATATCCATCCTGTGGACGGTAGTGGCTAGTTTATTGTTCACCTCATATCCATCCTGTGGATAGTAGTGGCTAGTTTACTGTGCACCTCATATCCATCCTGTGGATGGTAGTGGCTAGTTTATGTGCACCCCATATCCATCTGTGGATGGTAGTGGCTAGTTTTTGTGCACCTCATATCCATTCTGTGGAGGTAGTGCTAGTTTATGTGCCCCTCTTATCCATCCTGTGGATGGTAGTGGCTAGTTTATTGTGCACCTCATAGTCCATCCTGTGGGACGGTAGTGGCTAGTTTATTTTCATCTCATATCCATCCTGTGGATAGTAGTGGCTAGTTTATTGTGCACCTCCTATCCATCCTGTGGATGGTAGTGGCTAGTTTATTGTTCACCTCATATCCATCCTGTGGATAGTAGTGGCTAGTTTATTGTGCACCCCATGTCCATTCTGTGGACGGTAGTAGCTAGTTTACTGTGCCCCTCATATCCATTCTGTGGAAGGTAGTGGCTAGTTTACTGTGCCCCTTATATACATCCTGTGGACGGTAGTGCAAGAGCATATGGATACACAAAAGGCCTAGGAACTAGGCCTCTAAAGGGTTAACAGGAGTACATCTGGATTTATATCTACAGTTGTCTTATCTGTTACAAGCAAATTTAAGAAATTTACTTAATATATGTGGTATCTTATTTTCATTAATAAGATATCTTGACATGTCACATGGGTTATTATACTGTCTCTGTATTCTTCAATAAGTGGACAATTAGGCACATAGTGTTCAAGATAGTGACCATAGAGCTGGCCACATATTTTGAATTAGGTTTGATCATCATCTGTGTGTCTGCCAGACTGCCAGAAGTACTTGAAACCAAGACTAAGCCTGGCCACCACAACATCAGTCAGTCTGTATCTGCCAGACTGCCAGAAGTTCTTGTAACCAAGACTAAGCCTTGCCACCACAACATCAGTCTGTGTGTCTGTCAAACTGTCAGAAGTACTTGTAACCAAGACTAAGCCTGGCCACCACAACATCAGTCAGTCTGTATCTGCCAGACTGCCAGAAGTTCTTGTAACCAAGACTAAGCCTTGCCACCACAACATCAGTCTGTGTGTCTGTCAAACTGTCAGAAGTACTTGTAACCAAGACTAAGCCTGGCCACCACAACATCAGTCTGTGTGTCTGTCAAACTGTGAGAAGTACTTGTAACCAAGACGAAGCCTGGCCATCACAACATCAGTCTGTGTGTCTGTCAAACTGTCAAAAGTACTTGTAACCAGACTAAGCCTGGCCACCACAACATCAGTCTGTGTGTCTGTCAAACTGTCAGAAGTACTTGTAACCAAGACTAAGCCTGGCCACTACAACATCAGTCAGTCTGTGTGTCTGTTGAACTGTCAGAAATACTTGTAACCAAGACTAAGCCTGGCCACCACAACATCAGTCAGTCTGTGGTCTGTTGAACTGTCAGAAGTACTTGTAACCAAGACTAGCCTGGCCCCCAAACACTTCAGTCAGTCTGTGTGTCTGTTGAACTGTCAGAAGTACTTGTAACCAAGACTAAGCCTGGCCACCACAACATCAGTCAGTCTGTGTGTCTGTTGAACTGTCAGAAGTACTTGTAACCAAGACTAAGCCTGGCCACCACAACATCAGTCAGTCTGTGTGTGTCTGTTGAACTGTCAGAAGTACTTGTAACCAAGACTAAGCCTGGCCACTACAACATCAGTCAGTCTGTGTGTGTCTGTTGAACTGTCAGAAGTACTTGTAACCAAGACTAAGCCTGGCCACCACAACATCAGTCAGTGTTCACATTACAAGTTGCTCCATAAACATACTTATCAACGTTCATGTTATCATAGTGGATTATAGATCTACTCAAGCTTCTAATTGCATTCCTATAACATTCACTTTCATTATTTACTTGTCTCCTAATATTATCCCTAATGCTATACACAGACATACCAAATTTATATTCTATATTTTCCCTTTTATTAGCTAACGTATCAACTTCATGAAGGAGTAATCCAGTGTGTGATGGAATCCATAACAATTGTATAGTATTTCCATTTTCTCTGATTTTTTGAGTATCTAAACGTGGCTTCTCCAGTGAGCATGTTGTTAGAGTCGTTATGTGATGATATAGAATCAGTAAGAATCATAGAGTCAAGTTCAGTGTCATTAGTTAACTTTAGCGTCATTAGGATGGTAAACAATTCAGTTTGTAATGTAGACGCCCAGTTGTTATTTTTTGTTATGTCTAACTTAACAAAGTTGCTGTCGTTCTGAACTAGGGAGGTGACAACAAGAGCAGATGCAGCACTGGCAGTAGACTCCTGCTTAGATCCAGCAGGTGGGGGAGATGTGGGAGACCTGGGAGATGTTAGAGATGAAGGAGACCTGGGAGATTATAGAGATGAAGGAGATGAGGGAGAAGGAGAGAGGGAAGATGAGGGAGATTAGTGTGATGTGGGAAATGAGATCCTTGAGATGACACACACACACACACACACACACGCATGCACGCGCACACATACACACACACACACACGCACGCACAAACACACACACACACACACACATACACACACACGCACAAGCTCACACACACACGCACATACACACACACACGCACGAACTCACACACACACACACACGCACACACACACAGGTGCCAGGAGCTGAGACTCGACCCCTGCAACCACAATTAGGTGAGTACAGTAGGGACGCCGTGCGGGTCAGTCGCAACTTGTAGGTTTCTGTGCAAATAAGTGTTTTTGAGGGCTACACCAGGGTACTGCAGGGGTTATCAAGTGTGTCAGGGTAGTGAACAACCCTTGAAGTGATTTACGAGTTGCCCTGAGCCACATAAGTGTGGGGAGAGCCATAATTTTATAAGTGATCTAGAAATAAATATTTGGAGGCGGGATCAGTGGGCCTAGTGTGCTCCAAGCGACGTTGCCACGTGTGTCACCCTAGATAATAAAGTGAAATTAATATGTGACAAGCGAAAGAAATTCAGTGAATAGGTTATATTATATATCGACAAGAAACGAAAGTGGATATACGCCAGAACATCACATCGAGTTGGACAATCTACAGGATACTACACGCTGGACAGCTGCATGCATCGCAAGTATTCACCTATGCGTGGTTTTCGGGGTGTCGGAGTAAGTTCCAATTACCTAACCGCTAAGCTGATTGTGAACGGTCAACTCTCATAGTAAGATAAGGAATAGGATATCAAGTACTCAGTAACAAATAGCAATTGGTAATTTCTAGTAGAAAAGGGCGAGCAGACAGGTGAATCATAGAATACATTAACTGGTAGATCAGGTGTGGGGTCGGCCAGGTAAGGGCACGTAGACTAGTGTTACTGAGCCTCACATACCACTCATACACATAAAAACACCACTACTTTTTACACAATAAATCCACACACATATAGTTCCCACACACACACACACACACACACACACACACACACACAAAATGGTGGTCAGGGTGTCAGGGCAGGCCATGAGAAGCACTGCGACAACGTGTCACTGCAAACTCCACATACACACCATACACCATAACACAATTTACCACTACTATTCACACATACAAAAAAAACAAAAACAACAAAAACACAAAAAAACACACACACACAAAAAAAACTAACACACACACACACAAAAACAAACACACACACCAAAAATAAAACCCCAAAAACAAGTGCCCACACACACACACACAAAACAACACACACACACATACACACACAAACAAAACACACACACAGGCCCACACACCCTTTTTTTTCCCCCCCCCCCCCCACCTCTCCCCCAAACCCCTTCCCCGAAACCCCCCTCTCACCCACCTCCTCCCCCTCCCCTCCCATTCTCTCCCACC
>WNWK01044999.1:0-14897 GCA_009830355.1 Cherax destructor
ATTCTTGAAGCCACACTAAAGCAATTAATTGTGCAGGGGGGGCCTTTTCCCCATTTAAAAAATATCTCCACTATTTTAGGTCACAGTTTTCCACCCATACTCCCTACCCAACGTCCCCCCCCCGGACCCCCCTCCAAAATTTTTTTTCTTCCTTTAACATGCCTGGCCCCCCAAAAAAAAAAACCCCTATTAATGAACCCCAAGCCTTCCTATTGCCCATTATTGGTATCATCTACATACCCTAGTGCCCCCAAATCCCCCCCCTACCCCTTTACTAACCTAAAAAAAGGGTCCGCAAAAACAACAAGAGCTGCGGAATGGCACCCCGCTGCCCCACCCCATGTATTTGGCCCCTCCCCTCATTCACCTGACCTGTCCTTTGCATTTTTAAACCTACCCCCATCCCTCCCCTCCCCCAAAAACCTGTTAATAACATTCCAATAAAGTCCCCCTATCCCCTTATAAAAAACCCTTTTTCCCAAACCCCAACCCCTCTCCCCCCCGGGGCGTTTCCCCCAAAAAACAATTCTCAATGCCCACCCCTCAAGCCGGGAATCTTTTCCCCCCCAACCACCTTTCCAATCCCCGTTTCATACGATTAAAAATTCTTCCAAATATCTTAAACCCCTCTAACAACGGGGGTTTTCATAGAGTTCTGTGGATGTTCACCTTCAAACCCCCACAATCCCCCCCCCTCCCCCCCTTCTACTTTCATCTTTCAAGCATTGTATAGACGGACCAGAACCTTTTTGGTTGGTTCCCAATTTTTAAAATACAAAATCCCAATTTCTTTCCCAAACCTTTTTTCCCCTTCCAAAAAATTTGTAAGGCTTTTGGAAATAAACCTCCCCCTCCTTTTAAAAATAAAAAATAAGCAGTATAATGTGATCCTTTTTGACAACGTTTCGGGGGTGCATAAAATCACAGCGGCCCACCTGGAAAATGGTAACATGAAGATTATGGGTAGTCAGGTGGGAAACGGGTCAGGGGGAAAAGCTGCATGTGACAGTTTTAAAAAGTAGTGTGATAGTTTAAACTTGTGTGTTTAAAAGGACCTCAGTGTCCATTCTTGAGTTCTAGGTGGGATAGCGTTAAAAATTTTCTTGGCAATAGGTTCCCCCTTTTAAAGCCGTTTTCTGGTTAAATTTTGGATATCAGAGGGTGATAGTTCAAAAGGTTCGGATTGGTGTTGTCTTCTCTGCGATGTTTTGGGTTTCTGTTTTGATTAAATGGTTGTGTAAATTTCGGTTTTGAACCAGTCATTTCTTGGTGTCAGATCTGCCTGCGTATGGTGTTTGAAATTGTTTGTGGTCTCTGGATGTTTGCCAACATAATTTCACCATTACAAGGGTTGGTTCCCCTGCCGTGGTTGGGTTTTTCCTTCTTTACTGGTAATGCCCTTGATGGTGGTGGATGTGGGGGTGGATCCCGGAATGAGGTCTTAAAAAAATTTTGGGAAACGTGTTTGAAATAAAGGTTGGTGGGGGGGCTATGTATCTCTTCTCAGCAGTGTCTTCTCTGGGTGTGTTGAAGATGTTTAATGCCGTGTCTGCAGTCTCTAGTGAAGTGGGGGAAGTAATTTGGAAAAAACCTTGTTCAATGAGGGAATTCTTTTAAAAGGGAACCCCTTTGCAGATTCTGAGGGGCCGGAAAAATATTTTTTCCCCGTTTAATTTGGTTTTGGGTGGTGAGAGAAGTGGAGAAGATCGTGTTATTGGTGGGTTTTTCGATGCTTTGAACGAAGTTCGGGTCAGCTTTGCAGGGGAAAACTAAAGGAAAAGGAAGAGTGTTGTCGCTTCTTTTCAGTGTAAACTGGATTGATGGCTCAACCTGGTTGAGTTTGTGTTGGAACTTGACGTTGGGCTTTGGGGTTATGATGAGAATGTCGTCAACAAAAGAAGCCGGGCAAAGAAAATAGTGGAAAATCGCTGGCTTCCAAATTTTTATAGGTTTTTAAGGGGCGGCACTAATGGCGATCCTGGGTAGTCAAAAGTTTGCTGAAAAGTTGGTTTCAAAAGAAACATGAAAAGCCCATAGTTCAAAAAGGGTCGTAAAATCGCTGGCTAAAAAGAGGAAGATCAAGGAGTGTAAATTTTTCCCGGGAAGAGATCGATAGCTTTTTAGTAGGTACTTTGGTGAATAGGGATGTTACATCAAGGCTGGAAGTTTTTTTTTCTGATGTTGATGTTGCAAATGCGTTGAAAGGTCCCCAGGTTTTTTGAGATGTGCTGGACTGATGGTGCCCAAAAGTTTGGAGGGGTGTTGCGAGAATTCCTGGATTTGGGGGGGGCACTGCCTTTTCCCGGGGATATGGACCTCTGGGTCCTGGTTTGTGATTTTTTGGGGCCGTACTTCTGGCAGGTCTGGGGTTTTGCTGGAATTGTGTAGAAGTTTTTTTTCTAGTTCTGTTTCCCCTCAGAATGGGGGGTCTTTGGAAATGTTTTGGTGGGGGTTGTCCCTTGATTGTTTTTGTAGGTATCTGGGTCTTTAAAAATGATTAAGCATTTTTTTCCCTTAATGTCAGTGTTCAAGATTACGACCCCACCCCCTTTATAAAGGGGGGTGCTGATGGACATTTCTTCTGCTAAAAATTTTAATGCAATGATTAACGTCGAGGTAGACTGGGGTCTGTGTGTTGAGATGGCTGCTGAGATGGTTGAAGATAGCCTTTTGGGAAAACGGAGTCATTGTGTCTGTAGTTTTTTGCGATGAATGAGGTCTTGTTTTGGGTTCGTAATTCCCGTTGCAAAATTTTAAAGGCCCAAGCTGAGGCTTCATTTTCTGTGGTTGACAGTGGGCGAATGAAAAAATTTTGAATAATTTCAGGGCTTCCTAAACTTTTCCTGCAATTATCGCAAAAGTTTGGGGTTTCCTGAAGTTGATTTTTTTCTGAACTTGCTGGTAACTCTGCTGGGGAAAAATTTGGGTGCGTCTGTTCATTTGGATTGTGCCTAGTGTCCTGGGTTGGGAAAAGCTTCCTTTGTAGCGTTGTTCAGGGCATCTGCACTCTTCAAGGTAAATTTGCAGTTCGGAGAAAGGAGGTTTAATGTTGGCAATTTGAGGGGGAGTAGATCTTTGTAAGACCACGGATGCAGTCAAAGAAAATTTTTCTATTGCGAAGTGAGTAAGCTTTAGAAAAGGGGCGGTATTTCTTTTAAGGATCCATTTTCTGCAGTGTTTGACACGATGAAATAAATGGTATAAAATACCGACACAATGGAAAAATAAACACTAAACAGTATAATGTGATCCTTTTTGACACGTTTGCCCACGCTGGGATCATCACAGACAGATCTACCAAAAAGAGTAAAAGCGATTAGGAACAAAATCTTAAACTCAATGACCCATCCTAAATTCCCCTTCAAGTGGACAACCTCCCCTTTCTTCCAAGACTCGCCTGAATCAGCAGGGAAAAAATTTCCCACCATTCCCCGCAAACCCCCCCGAGTGTCGGTCTCCCCAAAAACTTCCCGGACCAGGGGGCCATATCCTGGGAATAGGCGTGCTCCCCCCCCGCTCAGGAATTTTGCTAAAACCTTAAACTTTTGGGCACCATCGTCCCGCCCTCTCAAACACTCTGGTGACCTTTTCGCATTGCCCCAAAAATCGAAACAAAACTCCGGCCTATGCTCCCCAAAAAATCCCAAACTTCGCTTTCCGAAAGTGCATTTTCCTCTTCCGCCAGGATTTTATCGCCTTTTTGAACATGTGTGGGCTTTTGTTTCTTGCCCCTCTTTTGCAAACTTTTGGATTCTCCCGACTTCCCTATTAAATTCATGTTACTCATTTTCCAGGTAGATCTGTCTGTGACTCGATAAAGCCCACTGCGTGGGGAAGCGTTTCAATAAAGGATCCATTATACTGCTTATGTGTTTATTTTCCGTGATACTCGTCACTTACCATGACTCGTTGTTGCCTCCCTGTCAGGTATTCCTGATCCATTGCAGTGCCCTTCCTGTTATACGTGCCTGATCCTCTAGCTTCTGCATTAATCTCATGTGAGGAACTGTGTCGAAGGCCTTCTTGCAGTCCAAGAAAATGCAATCAACCCACCCCTCTCTCTCGTGTCTTACTTCTGTTACTTTGTCATAAAAAATCCAGTGGTTTGTGACACAGGATTTGCCTTCAATAAATCCGTGCTGGTTGTCGTTTATAATGTTCTGTTCTAGGTACCACCACTCTCCTCCTGTGATCTTCTCCATGACTTTATACTATACACGTCAGTGACACTGGTCTGTAGTTTATGCCTCGTGTCTGTCTCCTTTCTTAAAATTGTAGATTACATTGCCGTGTTCCATACCTCAGGTAGGATGTGTGTGTAATCACCTAATTGTGGTTGCAGGGGTTCAGACTCAGCTCCTGGCCCAGCCTCTTCACTGATCGCTACTGGGTCCTCTCTCCCTTGCCCATGAGCTTTTATAATACCTCGTCTTAAAGCTGTGTATGGTTTCCTCCACTACATCACTTGCTAGACTATTCCACTTCATGACAACTCTATGGCTGAAGAAATACCCCAACATCCCTTTGACTCATCAAGTCTTCAACTTCCAATTGTAACCCCTTGTTTCTGTGTCCCCTCTCTGGAACATCCTGTCTCTGTCCACCTTATCTATTCCATGCAGTATGTTGTATATCGTTATTATGTCTTCCCAACCCTCCTGTCCTCCAGTGTTGCCAGGCCGATTTCCCTTAACCCTTCTTCGTAGTTTAGTGTGTGTTCATGTGTCTATGTTTGTAGGTATGTAACGGCAGTGTTGCCAGTAAAACAAATAAATATGTATTTTTAGTTTCTGTTCTGTTAAATGAAAATAATTATAAATCTAGACTTAAACAAGAAAATGTGAAATATTTAATTTGGTAACAACATGACAGTTGTTGCAACGGGGTAATGTTGACTCTTATCATACACTGATAGTGATAAGAATGTAAGATTGTGGTGAAGGTGGGCAGAGGGTGGTGTCTGGTACAGTGACACAGTGTACTAGTGAAGTATTGTGTGGTACAGTGACACGTGTACTAGTGGTATTGTGTGGTACAGTGACACAGTGTACTAGTGAAGTATTGTGTGGTACAGTGACACAGTGTACTAGTGAAGTATTGTGTGGTACAGTGACACAGTGTGTACTAGTAAATATTGTGGTAAGTGACACAGTGTACTGTGAAGTATTTGTGGTACAGTGACACAGTGTACTAGTGAAGTATTGTGTGGTACAGTGACACAGTGTACTAGTGAAGTATTGTGTGGTACAGTGACACAGTGTACTAGTGAAGTATTGTGGGGTACAGTGACACAGTGTACTAGTGAAGTTTGTGTGGTACAGTGACACAGTGTACTAGTGAAGTATTGTATGGTACAGTGACACAGTGTACTAGTGAAGTATTGTGTGGTACAGTGACACAGTGTGTACTAGTGAAGTATTGTGTGGTACAGTGACACAGTGTACTAGTGAAGTATTGTGTGGTACAGTGACACAGTGTACTAGTGAAGTATTGTGTGGTACAGTGACACAGTGTACTAGTGAAGTATTGTGTGGTACAGTGACACAGTGTACTAGTGAAGTATTGTGGGGTACAGTGACACAGTGTACTAGTGAAGTATTGTGTGGTACAGTGACACAGTGTACTAGTGAAGTATTGTGTGGTACAGTGACACAGTGTACTAGTGAAGTATTGTGGGGTACTGTGACACAGTGTACTAGTGAAGTATTGTGTGGTACAGTGACACAGTGTACTAGTGAAGTATTGTGTGGTACAGTGACACAGTGTACTAGTGAAGTATTGTGTGGTACAGTGACACAGTGTACTTGACTTGTTACTGTGAGTCAACAACTCTACACTGTATCATTAAGTAAGTATCCGATTAATTTTCACAACTTGAAGATCAATATTAACCAGCCTGATGAACCAGGTTAACCATCCTTGTTAAACAATATTAACCAGCCTGATGAACCAGGTTAACCATCCTTGTTAAACAATATTAACCAGCCTGATGAACCAGGTTAACCAGCCTTGTTAAACAATATTAACCAGCCTGATGAACCAGGTTAACCATCCTTGTTAAACAATATTAACCAGCCTGATGAACCAGGTTAACCATCCTTGTTAAACAATATTAACCAGCCTGATGAACCAGGTTAACCATCCTTGTTAAACAATATTAACCAGCCTGATGAACCAGGTTAACCAGCCTTGTTAAACAATATTAACCAGCCTGATGAACCAGGTTAACCATCCTTGTTAAACAATATTAACCAGCCTGATGAACCAGGGTAACCATCCTGGTAAACCAGGACAACCAGACTTGTTAGTCAAGGTAACCTGCTGGTTCAACCAGGGCAACAACCTGGTTATTCAAGGTTAACCAACCTGGTGAATGATGGTAACCAGGCTGGTGATCCAGTTGTACCAGGATAACCAACCTGGTGATCCAGTTGTACCAGGATAACCAACCTGTTGATCCAGTTGTACCAGGATAACCAGGCTGGTGATCCAGTTGTACCAGGATAACCAACCTGGTGATCCAGTTGTACCAGGATAACCAACCTAGTGATCCAGTTGTTCCAGTATAACCAACCTGGTGATCCAGTTGTACCAGGATAACCAACCTGGTGATCCAGTTGTTCCAGTATAACCAACCTGGTGATCCAGTTGTACCAGGATAACCAACCTGGTGATCCAGTTGTACCAGGATAACCAACCGGGTGATCCAGTATAACCAACCTGGTGATCCAGTTGTACCAGGATAACCAACTTGGTGATCCAGTTGTACCAGGGTAACCAACCTTGTGATCCAGTTGTACCAGGATAACCAACCTGGTGATCCAGTTGTACCAGGATAACCAACCTGGTGATCCAGTTGTACCAGGATAACCAACCTGGTGATCCAGTTGTACCAGGATAACCAACCTGGTGATCCAGTTGTACCAGGATAACCAACCTGGTGATCCAGTTGTACCAGGATAACCAACCTGGTGATCCAGTTGTACCAGGATAACCAACCTGGTGATCCAGTTGTACCAGGATAACCAACCTGGTGATCCAGTTGTACCAGGATAACCAACCTGGTGATCCAGTTGTACCAGGATAACCAACCTGGTGATCCAGTTGTACCAGGATAACCAACCGGGTGATCCAGTTGTACCAGGATAACCAACCTGGTGATCCAGTTGTACCAGGATGTTACAAAATGACACGATATCTATTAATAATAGATATCTCCAGTGAACACTAGAAAGGAAAACCCTTCTAGCATCCAGCCTGTTACTGGGCTTTTGCAACAAAGTCAGTATCCTGGTTCAGTTATTCTACATATTATATAGATAAAGGGATTGCAACTGATAGGGTACTAACCAAAGTAAATGATTTAAAGATTTATTAACAAAGTGAGAAAATCTAGAGTAACGTAGTAAATCTAATATGAAGATATTAATATATCAATTAGGTTAATTAGGAGGGTAGCTCCTACACTGCTCTCATATACAATAAGTCTGTGCTGAGGGCACATATATATAAATGACTCAGTACCATCAGGTACAATGTCAGTAATAACAATAATATATACAAATAATAATAAATGTGTGTACGAGTGTGCTCCCGGTAACTATAACTCGACTCAACCATTGTACGACAGAACAACTTCTCATAAGCTAGCTGTACTAACAAATTGACAAACAGAACAGCTTGATTGTCTAGTAAAATGACCACTTCGCAGAACAGCACTATAACAGGCAACAGCAACACAGCATCAGGAACAAGGAGATAGAAAATCGACCCTAACTGGGGACCATCAGTAGATCCTCCAAAACAGTCCCAAAACTCCCTTTCTACTGAAACTAGGTTCAGCATAAACAATCCCAAACTGTGGCGGTGCACAGATGCCTTATCGAAGTAGGTCCAGAGCTAGAGCTTGAGACCTGAGTTATCAAAGAGTGTCAAAGTGACACACAACCCAGAAAAAAGTCGAATAATCACTGTCTAGTCTATTCTCTGTGAACAGAGTTACACAGAGTTCTGAGAAGTATGATTCGCCTCACCAACAAATACATACTCTACCCAACAGAGTCTAATGTCGAGAACAACAAGAGTGAGGAGTTGACTCGACGAAGGGCAGCAGGCCAGAGAGAGAGAGGAAGGAGGAACCACCACCCAGCTCAGTAGTGTTCAGAGACTGACTCCCCTCCGCAACGAGACGCCGGCAGCTTAACAGTCGTTTGCCAACACCAAGGCAGTTACTACACACTCTCGCCCACAACATAAAATATTTTTTTTTTATATTTTATTTAAAACACAAATATATATATACAGAGCATAAAAAAAATATAATGTCTGTAAGGCATGATATTGATACATTTATGGAAACAACAACATTCCCAGACTACATTATCAATACTACATACAAATTGAACTGTAGGACTTACGTCTACAACACATAAGTCTTTATATTTTCTTACTGTACAATATCTCCTTCTGTTCCTCTCCTATGCTATTGACCCTTTAACATACATTATTATTTTCACAACAAAGTATATACACCCAAGGTGTAAATATGTCATCCCTAGGTGTTATTACTCTACACCTCCTCTCTGAGTTTACTCTGTTCCCTCCTCTGCATTATGCTATGCATTAATCACTTACAACAACTTTTAAATGTGATTTTGCCCCAAACTAATAAGACTACAGTTTATACACCAAAATTCTTCCTTTCATCTTCAATACTTCAACAACATAAATATATTCCCTTATAACATACATTTATGTACTTCTGCAGTACCCTTATAATTTATCAGCACTCGTCCTGCCAAAGTCATTCCCTGATGTACATACCACAAGGTGTCCACTTTCTCCACTACATTTTCTATGCTTTATATTTATACATAAAACTGTATATATCTCAACCACAATTTTTTATGACACTCGACATATATGTTAATCCATTGTTCATTATAAAGTAATTCTTATATGATATGACTTGACATCATCTGTGAAAGTAACACCAATCATCTTTCATACCTACATACACACGTCCACTCGTACCTTGACCGCAAGCTTCGTAGTTATTATTCTGTATATCTGTACATTGTAACAGTAATTCATCCACTCATATCTTGAAACACCATTATTCACATTAACATGTTTGAACCGATTTTTGCAAACTTAACAATGCGTTAACTACAGCTTCCCTTCCACACTATGTTCACTTAACAACATCTGGACATAGCACATACGTTATATAATATCTCCACCACACCTATTCTGCTTTATGCAAAGTAAACCTTCATTTTTCCCCTTACTTTAATGAATTCAAGTCGTCTATTTTGTCCGTCTATTTTAGTAATTTACCAACATCACATACACTATCCTTACCCCCTCTGGTCATCATCCGTCTCCCCTTTGCATTAAAATTATCTTTTGTCATCCGTCATCCTTTCCCCTCCCCCCCCCCTTATTTCCTCACTATCTTAATTCCCGTACATACTTACATACCTACACTACCCCCCCAGTAAAATCCTATTTCCTTCCCTACTACCCAACCATTCCGTTTGTACCACCACCCAGCTACCCCTCCCCTCCCTACTTTCTCCCTTAATTCCCCCCTGTTGTCAAGCCCTTTTACATTCATTATTTCCTATGCTTCCAATAAGTCCCTTAAACTCATTTCTTTGTATTGCTCCGAGAAAGCCCCCTCCCATCTCCCCCCATACACACATCTATTCCTATTTCTTGTTGCAATCATACTTCCTGCAAGCGCCCTGATACGCTCCCTTACCCCCGTGGTTTTCAACCTCCATGACACGCACACATAGTCAACCATTAAGTGCATTAAACCCCTTCGCACCTGTTGACTCATACCATTTATATCCAAACTTATTGCCCGTAATACTGTTATGCCACCCCCTCCCAATTTTCTTAATACCCTACCCATCCATTCCCGTACCCACCCTAAATACTCACAAAAATAAATTGCATGATACCCTGTCTCCTGCATTCCACACCTGTCACAACTCCCGTCCTTAACTATACCCATCCTAAATAAAGCTGCTTTCGATGCCACCGCTCCATGTAAGAATCTATACATAAGTTCCCGGTCTCTGGATCTCAATAACAAACTCTTGAATCCCTTCCATATATTGCCCCAATCATACATAGGGTATTCCCCTACACCTTCTTCTACACTTTTACCCCATCCGAGTTTCTCCATATCACTTGCAGTTAACTTATGAGCATTTTTTATCACTATTATATTTCTCAAGAGATCCCAACACTGCCCCAAACTCTTGCCTCCCACCACCTACCTAATTCTTCTGACACTTTACCCCCCCGACCTGCCTCCACCCCACCCCACCTTATAACACATCTTTTAACATACATACATATTACTCTACGCTCTATCGCTATTAGCCCCAAACCCCCCATCTCAACCCTATTTCTAACAATCTCTTTCCTAATCCATGGTTTACCAAACGCCCAGATGTATCGAAACACTTTAATCTCCAGCTTGTGTATGTCTTCTTGCATTAATGGGTATATCACTGCTACATGCCAAATCTTACTATATATCAATGTATTTACTGCTATCACCCTCTGCTGTAATGTAAGATCCCCTGGTCTCCATCCCTTCATTCTATCCATTGCGTTTTTCACTATCCTACCTGAATTTACACCACGCGCTTCCACTTCATTACTCATATATATTATTCCACATATCTTAATGTTTTCCACTACTATCCACCCATGCCTCTCGCCCAACCTTCCCCCCACCCATCTACCTACCTCCAATAATCGTGATTTGGCCCCATTTACCCTCATTCCCGTTGCTCTACAAAAAACCTCTATTACACGTCCTACATTGACCAGTCCCTCTACGTTGCCTACAAGCACTGTAGTATCGTCCACGTATCCCACTATCCCCTGCTCCTCACTCTCTTCCTCACCTCCCTCCCTCCCCTCACCCCCCATACCCTCCTTTACTAGTCTGTAGAATGGGTCTTGCAAACATGCAAATAGACATTGCGACAGAGGGCATCCCTGCCTTAATCCCTTTTCCATTTTCACCATTCTCCCCACACGGCCATTCATCTGCACCCTTATACATGCCCCCGTATACACTGTTTCAACCCATCCTACCACTTCCTCCCCAAACCCCTGATGTCGCATAATTTCATACAGCACCTCTCTCTCCACACTGTCATATGCCCGTCTCCAATCTAATGCTAATACTCCCCCCTCTATGCTATTCTTTATATACTTTTTAATTCTTTCGTGACCACTTATCATGCTTCTTCCCGGTATCCCACACTGCCCTTCCTCAATCACTCCTCCTAGCACTTTTTCAACCTATTTCCCAATACTTTCGGAAAATCTTATAATCTGCATTCATCATTGCTAAAGGCCTGTAATTGCTCATTGTCACTCCTGTTCCCCCTTTCTTAACCAACACCACTACACCCATGCATTGATCTGTTCCTAAGCATCCCTCCTCCTTCATTGTGTTAAAGAGCCATACCAAACATTCCCTTAATACATTCCAATATATTCTATAGAAGTCATTAACTATGCCGTCTATCCCTGGAGCCTTTCCCTTACTTAACCCATCCACCGCCTCCAATATCTCTTCCTCACTAATTGGACCTTCCATACTTACTCGTTCCCTCTCTCCCACCTTTGCAGTTATTCCCTCCAAAATTGTTCTTCTCTGTTCTGCCTACCCCATCACTTTTCCAATACCTCTCAAACCATTTATCCACGTATACACCCATCGCCTCAGTCGTCCTTAATCTTTGCCCCTTCACATAATTCTCAAACGACTCATCCACTTCTATGCTATTTACTGTCATACCATCCCTTCTTTTCCTACATTTGCTCAAAACATACTTGAAGGCCTGTCTCCCCATAAAATATCATCCATCCCCGCCCTCAAACGACAAACATCAAATCTTTCATTCTGTATCTCTCTCAGCCTTTCTTTCAATCCCTTATCTCCTGCACTGCATTAGGTCCATTCCTCTCGTGACATCTGGCCAAGAGCCCCTCTATGTACTTTTGTAACCCAAATGTCCAACCCGCCTCCTCTCTCCCCAGTCTTGTAAAAACCTTTTATACCCACTTTTGCCACTTTTTCCCACCACACTATGATACTCTCTCTCCGACTCAATCTGCTTCTTACCTTGCACCCACAACCCTTTCCACCATTGTACAAAACTTGCCTGTTTGTCCTCCCCACTCAACAATTTCACATTTAATTTCCAGTAACCCCTATACCACCTAACTGCTCCTTCCCAACTAACTTCTACTAGAACACCCCTATGATCTGAAAACCCTACATCTATCGTTTGCACACCTTCAGCCACTACCTGATCTGACCCATATATCCTATCCAATCTGGCTGCATAATCCTTACGAAGGTATGTGCTCCACTCTCCCCTCCACCTACCACGTCCTTCAATCCCACACTATTTAATACATCTCTTAAGACCCCTAACACACAGCCCGCTCCCTAGGTTCCACATCTCTATTTCTGATAACGCAGTTCCAATCCCCTCCACGATCGCTACTCCTGGCAACCCTCCTAAGACATATACCAAATATTCATTCACAAATTGTCCTGACCTTCCTGGAAAACTCCGCCGGCATATAAACCCCTACAAAGCATACTCTGATACCACCCCATTCCCCATCCACCTTTACTATACGACCCCCCCCACACTCCTCCCATGCAATCAAATGAAAAGGGCTTGACACCTTTATCACTACCGCAACTCCACCCTTTAATCTCCCTGAAGACCCAGCATATACATCATATCCTTCCAAACGTAAGTCTCTTCCTATCCTATATTTATGTTCCTGCAAAAACCCACTTGCACACCATAACGTCTCAATGTCACCTCTACCCACTTTCTTTTAACCTCTGCCCTCATACCATTTACATTAATAGTTATACACTTGAAAACAACAATGAAGGTTTACCTTTCGACCTTGATGCATGCGTCACTTCAGTTTTCCCTGTGCCTCCTGCTCTGTTTACACATTTCCCACCCTTGGCACCTTCCTTAAATTTTATCCCTCCCTTTCCCTCTTTGACGCATCCACCAAGGGCTTTTGCATGACCTCTGCGCAGGTGTTAATACATCCTCTCCATCTGATGATGCTGATCTCTTTCGGGATTCCCCACACTTCCATACCCTGACCACTTTCTTGCTCATGCACTTCCACACACACCGTCTCACATACTAAACCTTGTTCCTCGTTCCATCCTCTTCCATTTCAATCCCTAGTTCATTGTCTTCCCCAAGACTTCTCCTGCAGCCGTACTTAACTCAGGCAAGGTCTCGGCTATGAGGCTCTCCAATACCCCCCTTCCAAAGACAAATTTGGCTGGCTTCCCCCGAACCTTCCTCCTCTTCTGCTGTTTCTCTTTTCTCCTCTGTAGCTATCGTTGGGAGTGTTTGACATGTCCCTGCGCTGCCCTCCACTATCTCACTCCATGACCGGGTAGTTGGCTCCTGCCCCATCGTAGTCGTTTCCTGTCCACGTCCTGCTTTGGGGTTGAGCCCCCCCTCAAATCGATGCTGCCCCTCTTGGACAATTGCCTCTGTTCAAATGCCCCATGTACGGCACGTCCGCTGTTACCCCGACATCACCTGTGTCCTGAAATCAGGCATTACTACGTATGATGATATGGTGCCCGATGGACATCTTCAAAGGGAAAAAGCCCCCCCATGAGTCCTTAAATCCCCCATGCCCTTTCCCACATTTGGCATGTACAATCCCTATTCCTTGAAGACTTCCATTAGATCCCTGGGTCCCCCCAATGGGACGTTTTCCCTTATCCACGTATAGGACCGGGAGACATCTCTCAACCCCATCCATACTTGAGTTAACCATAACTTGATCTTGATACTTGTCTACCAACCTTTTATACTGCTGTGTTGGACAGTTTCACAATACCCTGGAGACCAAAGGCTACACCAAAAGGTCATATGTCAATCTTGTTGTTCCTTAAACACCATAGGTAGGTTGTCCCGGCTGGGGGGGGGGGGAAACACGCCCTTTTTTAATACAGACAGTGTTGCCGACGTCTGGCAGCTCCCGTTTGAAGAAAATAAAGTTTCGTCTCGGCACCACCAGGAGGCAGGACCAACGAGCCCAGTATGGTTGCTGGCGGGGAAAATTAAAAAAAAATTTCATCCTCCTAAAATAAATAAATACAAAAGATAATCTAATAATAATATAAAAAAAATTTAACGGTTTTGCTATAATCGGAATACGCAATAAAATTATAGAAAAAGGAAATATACTTTTATACATTGAGGCCCAGTTCAGAGGCCAACACCCCCATCACGCCAAGGGGCCACGGGGAAATAATAATGTTTAAACACGTATTACCGAAAAATATATAAATATATCAGGTCACTCAGGTTCACGGCAAATTAACACTTAAATTTCTTTTCTACAGTGTCAAATCACTAGATATACCCTCGTACTAGGGGAGTATACAACTTCGTATATCAGCATAATCACGGTTATGTCCATACACTGATGTAGAGGTGAACATAGAGACATTGAGGCTCGAACAGTGGTGGGCATAGTAGTGACGACTATACAACACATCTTTTGGGTGGGGCGAATTCCACTCTAATACAGTGGTAGTGGAATTTAAGCAGCAAACTGGACAGCATGGGAAGTTGAAATAAGGGTGAAGAAGTGTGGGGGGGGCCCCCGGAGCAGTCTGCCGGCCCCATCCCCACCCCAAAACTCACACACCTCAGCTTCAATCCTATCTCCTTCACAACACACCAACATCAAAAACATTTCTGTTTATACATGGAAAAAAATTTTAATTGCTAATTATAATTTTATGGGGAATATTGAAAAGTTACTTTATTAAATTTTAATAAAGT
>WNWK01045000.1:0-14896 GCA_009830355.1 Cherax destructor
GTAGTGTAGTGGTGTTGGTGGTAGTGTAGTGGTGTTAGTGGTAGTGTGGTGGTGTTAGTGCTAGTGTAGTGGTGTTGGTGGTAGTGTAGTGGTGTTGGTGGTAGTGTAGTGGTGTTGGTGGTAGTGTAGTGGTGTTAGTGGTAGTGTAGTGGTGTTAGTGGTAGTGTAGTGGTGTTAGTGGTAGTGTAGTGGTGTTGGTGGTAGTGTAGTGGTGTTAGTGGTAGTGTAGTGGTGTTAGTGGTAGTGTAGTGGTGTTAGTGGTAGTGTAGTGGTGTTAGTGGTAGTGTAGTGGTGTTGGTGGTAGTGTAGTGGTGTTAGTGGTAGTGTAGTGGTGTTAGTGGTAGTGTAGTGGTGTTAGTGGTAGTGTAGTGGTGTTAGTGGTAGTGTAGTGGTGTTAGTGGTAGTGTAGTGGTGTTAGTGGTAGTGTAGTGGTGTTGGTGGTAGTGTAGTGGTGTTGGTGGTAGTGTAGTGGTGTTGGTGGTAGTGTAGTGGTGTTGGTGGTAGTGTAGTGGTGTTAGTGGTAGTGTAGTGGTGTTAGTGGTAGTGTAGTGGTGTTGGTGGTAGTGTAGTGGTGTTAGTGGTAGTGTAGTGGTGTTAGTGGCAGTGCTAATGTGATTGGTAGTAATGTAGTGGTGTTGGTGATAGTATAGGTAGTGTAGTTGACAAGGTGAAAAAAATGTGTATTTTGGATACTCGTAGGAATTTCATCATCTTAACATAGCCTGCTGTGTAGTGGACCTGTGTTAAATGAATGAGGTAAAAACCCAGCTATGGTAGGCCAGCAGATGCTTAACAACCGAACGGTTCGTCATCCATGTTAGGAGACACTCTTGTTTCCTGATAAAGAAAACACCACCTTCTGGTAATATCAACTCTATCCTTAACTGCTTCAAAATCCAAGTATCACGATCTAATTGTAACAAATCCCCTGGAGACAACCCAATACGAGACAGGGTAGAAGATGAGGTGGGGTATAAACAGGTGAGTAACATATGTACAGATAGTTGCATGCAGCTTCACACACGATAAACGTGAGTGATCATACCATGATGTGTCCAAGGTGACCATCACTCTTCCTAGCCTCACCCTCACCCTGCAAGGTGACCATCACTCTTCCTAGCCTCACCCTCACCTTGCAAGGTGACCATCACTCTTCCTAGCCTCACCCTCACCCTGCAAGGTGACCATCACTCTTCCTAGCCTCACCCTCACCTTGCAAGGTGACCATCACTCTTCCTAGCCTCACCCTCACCCTGCAAGGTGACCATCACTCTTCCTAGCCTCACCCTCACCTTGCAAGGTGACCATCACTCTTCCTAGCCTCACCCTCACCCTGCAAGGTGAGCATCACTCTTCCTAGCCTCACCCTCACCTTGCAAGGTGACCATCACTCTTCCTAGCCTCACCCCTCACCTCCTGCAAGGTGACCATCACTCCTGCCCACCCTCACCTGCAAGGTGACCATCACCTTCCTAGCCTCACCTCACCCCGCAAGGTGAGTATCACCTTCCTAGCCTCACCCTCACCCTGCAAGGTGACCATCACTCTTCCTAGCCTCACCCTCACCCTGCAAGGTGAGCATCACTCTTCCTAGCCTCACCCTCACCCTGCAAGGTGAGCATCACTCTTCCTAGTCCCTCCCGCAAGTGCATCTTCCAGCCTCACCCTCACCGCAAGGTGAGCATCACTCTTCCTAGCCTCACCCTCACCCTGCAAGGTGAGATCCTCTTCCTAGCCTCACCCTCACCCTGCAAGGTGACTCACTCTTCCTAGCCTCACCTCACCCTGCAAGGTGAGCATCACTCTTCCTAGCCTCACCCTCACCCTGCAAGGTGACCATCACTCTTCCTAGCCTCACCCTCACCCTGCAAGGTGAGCATCACTCTTCCTAGCCTCACCCTCACCCTGCAAGGTGAGCATCACTCTTCCTAGCCTCACCCTCACCCTGCAAGGTGACCATCACTCTTCCTAGCCTCACCCTCACCCTGCAAGGTGAGCATCACTCTTCCTAGCCTCACCCTCACCCTGCAAGGTGAGTATCACTCTTCCTAGCCTCACCCTCACCCTGCAAGGTGACCATCACTCTTCCTAGCCTCACCCTCACCCTGCAAGGTGACATCACTCTTCCTAGCCTCACCCTCACCCTGCAAGGTGAGATCACTTACTCCTAGCTCCCTCACCCTCACCTGCAAGGTGACCATCATCTTCCTAGCCTCACCCTCACCCTGCAAGGTGAGTATCACTCTTCCTAGCCTCACCCTCACCCTGCAAGGTGACCATCACTCTTCCTAGCCTCACCCCTCACCCTGCAAGGTGAGTATCACTCTTCCTAGCCTCACCCTCACCCTGCAAGGTGAGCATCACTCTTCCTAGCCTCACCCTCACCCTGCAAGGTGAGCATCACTCTTCCTAGCCTCACCCTCACCCTGCAAGGTGACCATCACTCTTCCTAGCCTCACCCTCACCCTGCAAGGTGAGATCACTCTTCCTAGCCTCACCCTCACCCTGCAAGGTGAGATCACTCTTCCTAGCCTCACCCTCACCCTGCAAGGTGAGCATCACTCTTCCTAGCCTCACCCTCACCCTGCAAGGTGACCATCACTCTTCCTAGCCTCACCCTCACCCTGCAAGGTGAGCATCACTCTTCCTAGCCTCACCCTCACCCTGCAAGGTGAGCATCACCTTCCTAGCCTCACCCTCACCCTGCAAGGTGAGCATCACTCTTCCTAGCCTCACCCTCACCCTGCAAGGTGACCATCACTCTTCCTAGCCTCACCCTCACCCTGCAAGGTGAGCATCACTCTTCCTAGCCTCACCCTCACCCTGCAAGGTGAGTATCACTCTTCCTAGCCTCACCCTCACCCTGCAAGGTGACCATCACTCTTCCTAGCCTCACCCTCACCCTGCAAGGTGACCATCACTCTTCCTAGCCTCACCCTCACCCTGCAAGGTGAGTATCACTCTTCCTAGCCTCACCCTCACCCTGCAAGGTGAGCATCACTCTTCCTAGCCTCACCCTCACCCTGCAAGGTGACCATCACTCTTCCTAGCCTCACCCTCACCCTGCAAGGTGAGCATCACTCTTCCTAGCCTCACCCTCACCCTGCAAGGTGAGTATCACTCTTCCTAGCCTCACCCCACCCTGCAAGGTGAGCATCACTCTTCCTAGCCTCACCCTCACCCTGCAAGGTGACCATCACTCTTCCTAGCCTCACCCTCACCCTGCAAGGTGAGTATCACTCTTCCTAGCCTCACCCTCACCCTGCAAGGTGAGCATCACTCTTCCTAGCCTCACCCTCACCCTGCAAGGTGAGCATCACTCTTCCTAGCCTCACCCTCACCCTGCAAGGTGACCATCACTCTTCCTAGCCTCACCCTCACCCTGCAAGGTGAGCATCACTCTTCCTAGCCTCACCCTCACCCTGCAAGGTGAGCATCACTCTTCCTAGCCTCACCCTCACCCTGCAAGGTGAGCATCACTCTTCCTAGCCTCACCCTCACCCTGCAAGGTGACATCACTCTTCCTAGCCTCACCCTCACACTGCAAGGTGAGCATCACTCTTCCTAGCCTCACCCTCACCCTGCAAGGTGACCATCACTCTTCCTAGCTTCACCCTCACCCTGCAAGGTGACCATCACTCTTCCTAGCCTCACCCTCACCCTGCAAGGTGAGCATCACTCTTCCTAGCCTCACCCTCACCCTGCAAGGTGAGTATCACTCTTCCTAGCCTCACCCTCACCCTGCAAGGTGAGTATCACTCTTCCTAGCCTCACCCTCACCCTGCAAGGTGAGCATCACTCTTCCTAGCCTCACCCTCACCCTGCAAGGTGAGTATCACTTTTCCTAGCCTCACCCTCACCCTGCAAGGTGAGTATCACTCTTCCTAGCCTCACCCTCACCCTGCAAGGTGAGTATCACTCTTCCTAGCCTCACCCTGCAAGGTGACCATCACTCTTCCTAGCCTCACCCTCACCCTGCAAGGTGACCATCACTCTTCCTAGCCTCACCCTCACCCTGCAAGGTGAGCAACACTCTTCCTAGCCTCACCCTCACCCTGCAAGGTGAGTATCACTCTTCCTAGCCTCACCCTCACACTGCAAGGTGAGCATCACTCTTCCTAGCCTCACCCTCACCCTGCAAGGTGAGCATCACTCTTCCTAGCCTCACCCTCACCCTGCCACTCTTGAATATGGTCTTACACAAGGCTCGTCCACTGACACATTTTGATGCTTCAACAAATTAAGACTGATCCCTACATTGAAAATAAGACTACCTGGAGGCCATTCCGGGGATCAACGCCCCCGCGGCCAGGTCCACGACCAGGCCTCCCGGTGGATCAGGGCCTGATCAACGAGGTTGTTACTGCTGTCCGCACGTAGTCCAACGTATAAACCACAGCCCGGCTGATCCGGCACCGACTTTAGGTATCTGTCCAGCTCCCTCTTGAAGACAACCAGGGTCTATTGGTAATGGCCCTTATGACTGGTGGGAGGCTGTTGAACAGTCTTGGGCCCCGGACACTTGTGTTTTAGTGTACCAGTGGCGCCCCTACTTTTCACTGGGGGTATGTTCCATCGCCTGCCAAGTCTTTTGCTTTCGTAGGGAGTGATTTCTGTGTGCAGGTTAGGAACCAGTCCCTCCAGAATCTTCCAAGTGTAGATTATGATATATCTCTCTCGCCTGCGCTCCAGTGAGTACAAGTCAAGTGCTTCCAGGCGTTCCCAGTAGTTAAGATGTTTGATGGAACTTACACGTGCAGTAAAGGTTCTCTGTACATTCTCTAGATCTGCAATTTCACCTGTCTTGAATGGGGATGTTAATGTACAGCAGTATTCTAGCCTAGAGAGAACAAGTGATTTAAAAAGGATCATCATTGGCTTGGCATCTCTTGTCTTGAATGTTCTCATTATCCATCCTAATAGTTTCCTCGCAGATGTAATAGTGGCATTGTTGTGGTCCTTGAAGGTGAGGTCTTCGGACATTACCACACCCAGGTCCTTCACATTACTTTTCCGCTCTATTGTATGATTAGAGTTTGTAGTATACTCAGTCCTAGCTATTATTTCCTCCAGTTTTCCATAACGGAGTAGTTGGAATTTGTCTTTATTGAACATCATATTGTTCTCTGTTGCCCATTGGAAAACTTGGTTTATATCTTCTTGGAGATTTGCCGTGTCCTCAATGGATGACACTCTCATGCAGATCCTAGTATCATCTGCAAAGGATGATACGGTGCTATGGTTTACATCTCTGTCTATGTCTGATATGAGAATGAGGAACAGGATAGGGGCGGGTACTGTGCCTTGTGGAACAGAGCTCTTCACTATGGCAGCTTCCGATTTAACTCTGTTTACCACTACTCTTTGTGTTCGATTGGTTGGAAAGTTGAAGATCCATCTACCTACTTTGCCAGTTATCCCTTTAGCACGCATTTTGTGTGCTATTACACCATGATCGCACTTGTCAAAGGCTTTTGCAAAATCTGTGTATACTACATCTGCATTCTGTTTGTTTTCCAGTGCATCTATGACCATATCATAGTGGTCCAATAGTTGCGAGAGGCAGGAGCGACCTGCTTTGAAACCAAGTTGCCCTGGGTTGTGCAATTTTTGGGAGTCCAAGTGGTCTGCTATCCTGCTTCTTAGAACTCTTTCAAAGATTTTTATGATGTGGGACGGTAAAGCTATTGGTCTATAGTTCTTAGCTACTGCTTTGCTGCCACCTTTATGAAATGGGGCTATATCCGTCGTTTTTAGTGACTGAAATCTCACCTGTGTCTATGTTTCTGTCCGTTCTGGTCAGCTGTCAAGATTCATGACTGTTAATGGTCCAGGAATGACCGAAACGTCGACCAGTTCTCACTTCGAGCTATGGAGGCTGTAACATGCAGGTGTGTGGTCGTCCCTGCCAGTCATTATCATTGGCGAATTCTTAACATCTGTATTTTTATATTGATACCGTGCCAACCAGTCACTTAATGCTCTAAGGTGTGGGGTTAAAAGATAAATAATCTAGCACAAAGTGGAAGTTGTCACAGTTGCTCTTTGCTGATGACACTTTGCTTTTGGGAGATTCTGAAGAGAAGTTGCAGAGGTTGGTGGATGAGTTTGGTAGGGTATGTAAAAGAAGGAAATTAAAAGTGAATATAGGAAAGAATAAGGTGATGAGGATAACAAAACAATTAGGTAACGGAAGATTGGATATCAGACTGGAGGGAGAAAGTATGGAGGAGGTGAATGTATTCAGATATTTGGGAGTGGACGTGTCAGCGGATGGGTCTATGAAAAATGAGGTAAATCATAGAATTGACGAGGGGAAAAAGGTGAGTGGTGCATTGAGGAGTCTGTGGAGACAAAGAACTTTATCCAGGGAAGCAAAGAGGGGAATGTATGAGAGTATAGTTATACCAACGCTCTTGTATGGGTGTGAGGCATGGGTTGTGACTGTTGCAACAAGGAGAAGGCTGGAGGCAGTGGAGATGTCGTGTCTGAGGGCAATGTGTGGTGTGAATATAATGCAGAGAATCCATAGTTTGGAGATTAGGAGGAGGTGTGGGATTACCAAAACTATTATCCAGAGAGCTGAGGAGAAGTTATTGAGATGGTTTGGACATGTAGAGAGGATGGAAAGAAATAGAATGACTTCGAGAGTGTATAGATCTGTAGTGGAGGGAAGGTGGGGTAGGGGTCGGCCTAGGAAAGGTTGGAGGGAGGGGATAAAGGAGGTTTTGTGTGCGAGGGGCTTGGACTTCCAGCAAGCATGCGTGAGCGTGTTAGATAGGAGCGAATGGAGACAAATGGTTTTTAGGACTTGACGTGCTGTTGGAGTGTGAGCAAGGTAACATTTATGAAGGGATTCAGGGAAACGGCAGGCCGCACTTGAGTCCTGGAGATGGGAAGTACAGTGTCTGCACTCTGAAGGAGGGGTGTTAATATTGTAGTTTTATAACTGTAGTGTAAGCGCGCCTCTGGCAAGACAGTAATGGAGTGAATGATGATAAAAGTTTTTCTTTTTCGGGCCACCCTGCCTTGGTGGGAAACGCCGATGTGTTATAATAATAATAATAATAATAATAATAATAATAATAATAGGTTGTCTACTAAACAATATTTAAGCCATAAGACGGCAGAGCCGCCTGTTCTTATCAAAGTGTTTTACTGTTTTGTCTGTATATTGTATACATCTTGTTATATTTATTAATGGTTCAGGAGAGCATCGCCTCTGTGACCCGATCTCGGGAATGAAATTTATTAAGAAGTACACAGGAAAATAAAGCTAAGTGTATAGTGGATGTAACTAGAAGTTTGTAAGATTGACCTGTTATCTTAACATATTCATGAGACAAAGAAAAGACCAGCAATCGTGCCAGAGTGTAAAAGGTTTAACAAGCTAACTACCAGCCCACTGTTAGTCATCATTTATGTGGAGTTTGTTAGAGAGTGATATTCATGTATATATGTATCTATTTATTAAATTTAAAGCAATACTGCTAGTTAGATCTTATAGACAAATTGACTTTTAGCGCTTCAACAAGTTGATTTAAGTTGACTAGTCTTGAAGCCTACTTAATAAATCCGACCTTGCAGTCTCCTCGATAATTCTAATTTGGTTCTGTATTAACTTTTTCTTTTATCCTTGTGTGATTATTCATCATATTGTGTCTAATATTTATGGTTAGGCCTTGAATCATACTGTTAATATTAGTAAAAGTTCATTTGGTTTAGTTACTGTTATTATTACATTACTTTAGCGTTTGGTTCACCACAGAACTGACATAAGAGTTCAGTTATGGGCGAGGCATGTGTGCAAATCGTCTTACACCTGCCCCAGTTCATTTAGGTATAATGTTGTTTGTTAGTCTACTATTCTGGGTCGCATCCCGGGTAAGGCTTAGGTAAAGTCCACAACAAAAATAAGTCATAACTGCTACACTCTTAGGTTATTGCGGGTTATTAATTCAAATAAAGTCTTCTGCAACTGTAACTATATTCATTATAAAATGAATAGTGCTTATAAACAGTCGTTGTGACTAGGCTGTTGGTTTCTACACACCTTAACACACATTGTGGAATTTTAAAAGCAGTAGCAGAAATCAGAAACGGTGTGTACTAAGTTGGTACTTTTAGTAGTTCTTGAGTAATGACTGATAAAGATGCCACTCAAATGGTTATCACATGTAAATCTCTTTTATAGATATAGACTGTTTTAAAACACTCACCTAATGAATAAAACTCAGCATCGTGGCTGAAACAATTTGCTAATGACGCACACATTTAAGAGGACTCATAACGTTGTTGGTCCGTCCTAGATCATTTTCAAGTCACTAACTAAACTTTGCCGCCTTGGGTGGTACAAAAGATCTGATATGAGCGCATGGACTCCGGTGCCTCCCTCCTAACCTCATTATCTACTCCTCCACCTGTCCTTCCCACCCCCCCAACCACACCTGATCTCCACCCAGGACTTGAAGTAGCAAAGATTAAGGAGCAGTTAGGTAAGTTTTTACGGAGAGTGACCTCTTGTGTGTGTTCAGCACCCGCCCGTCCCAGTCACTGGCTTACAACAGCAGCTGGTGTTCACAAGGGCGCGCATCCCCCCTCACCCTAGGCTTATCCAGCGTAGCATTAAATGTCTGCACTGCTGTGCCTCCGTCAACGAAGGTGCCTTCATGTTGGTCAAATAATTCTAACCTGAAGAATTTGAATTATCCCCTTTCTCATTAAACTTGATTGCCTCCAATACCCAGGGTTTATCGCTTCGCATGGCTATTGTAATTGGGTTATGCCATAAATTGTCTCATTTTTTTAAGTGGATAAGGGATTAAATTGAAGTGGGAGCTTCATGATCAGGTATATTTTTCATAAACTTTTAGAAAACAGAGGAGATTTTTCATAAACTTTTAGAAAACAGAGGAGACGACTTTTATTAACCTTGTGTGATTTGTTTGCCCATTAGCACATGAGGCATTAATATTGCTCTCACATTATGTAATGCGAGACCTGTCTTCACCATAGGAAGTGCATGTCATGTACGTCATTGACCCCTTGAATGTCAGTGTTAGTACCATCTTGGGATGGTGGGAGCAGGTATGGGTACAAGTAGGCTCGCCGGATGGACCCCAGTCTGGGTCTTCTCCATGCAATGAACCGCCGTTGGCTCTCCGTTGGGGGCTGCGGTAAGATCCTGGACACAGCACTTTTCAAAGTCAGTCTGTTGGTGCTTTCGTTAGGTTTCGGTATCCATGTGGCGGGGTATTTCTAGGACCTTCGGGCCTTGTGGTTCCAACTGTTGACAAGGGTGGATGAGTCTTGGACACGAGACAGCGTCCCTCCATCTGGGCACTTGCGTACAACCAGCTCACAACATCTGTTCTTCAGAAGTGAAGAATTCTCAAACGTTCCAAACACGAAGGAAGCTTACATATTACCCAGACCCAGGGAAGTTTCCAGTGTGCGGGACCCCTGACTCGTGCTACAGGTGATACCGACCTCTTGCCCTGATAGTCGGGTACGCATCTCACTACTCCTCCTTTACCTTTACGTCTGATGAGTTCCGAGAGTCTTTGTACTCCCTGAGCCCGGCCATGGGCCAGGCTTGTCTGGTGATAGCCTAATCATCCAGGCTGTTGCTGCTGGTAGCCCGCTGCCCTACATATCCATCACAACCTGGTTGATCTGGCATCTGTTGAAGATACTTGTTCAGTTTCCTATTGAAGACTTCTACATTTGTTCCAGCAGTGTTTCTGATATCTTCTGGTAAGATGGTGAATAATCTGGGACCATGGATGTTGATACAGTGTTCCCTTATTGTGCCCACCGACCCCTGCTTTTCACTGGGTTTATTTTGCACTTCCTCTCATATCTCTCACTCCAGTTATGTTGTTATGGCAGTGTGCAAATTTGGGACCAGGCCCTCGAGTACTTTACAGGTATATATTATCATGTATATCTCTCTCTCCTCTTCTCCAGTGAGTACATATTCAAGACTTCAAGATATTTCCAATAATTTAAATGCTTTATTGGCTCTATGCGGGCCGTAAACTATCTCTGTATTTGTTCCAACTCTGATATTTCTCCTGCCCCATTCAGGGCAGGAGATTTGAAAAGTGTCACTTGCTCTCTCAGGGAAACCTTGCCTCAATAAAGATTACTGTTGTGCCATAATGTCTTCTTAAGTGCTGTGGTTATTTTTTTCCTCAGGATTAAAACCTTATATTTATCCAGAATAAACCACCAGTATATGATATATATATATATATATATATATATATATATATATATATATATATATATATATATATATATATATATATATATATATATATATATATTCTGAACCTAACGAAAAAAATATATTTCATTGTGTTGGATAATTCAGCAAGTGGCTACTGGAGATCAATCTCAAGGAAAGCAAGAGGATGGGAACAGCATGCATGTGGCAAATCAGAGGAGCCGCACTACGTGAAAATTAGACTATTCGAAAAAATCGGAGAAGAAAACGAACTTAACCTAACCTAAATTAAATTGCGCTTCTTATAATAAGGTTAGGTATGTTTTCTAAGGTTCTTTTGATAATATTTTTTTAATTTTTACATTAACATAAATAAAAAAATATGTCTTTAAACGTATAAGAGAAAATTGTATGTCCTCGGTTCACGGTAAAGCACCTAGGTCTGCTGGGTGCGTGATTCTTGTAGGATTTAGTGGTCCTGTGGGTTAGAGCGTCATGTAATTTTTGCTCACCATGAGGCGGGCCAAAACGACATGGGTTCGAGTCCTCGGCTAGTCACAATGTTGTTATTAATTAACCACCACTCGTTCGTGGTTACAATAATATATATACTGCTTGTGGAGGCTAGTACACCAAACGGGGAGTAGAATGAAATTAGCTCTGAGGTACCCACACCATTGTATGTCCTCGGATCACGGTAAAACATCTAGCTCTGCTGGGTGCGTGATGTAGGATTTGGTGGTCCTGTGGGTTAGAGCGTCATGTGATTTTCGCTCACCATGAGGTAGGCCAAAACAACATGGGTTCAATTCCTCGGCTAGTCGCAGTGTTGTTATATATATATATATATATATATATATATATATATATATATATATATATATATATATGCAAGACAAGCCATGAGGGTGGAAATCTTTAGCTCAAGTACTTTCACACTTCTCAGTGCGTCACCAGGAGCTATGCAAAGTTGCAAGGCAACAACTGAAGGAGTGAGGGGAAGTTTTTCCTCAGAGCAGCACAGTGTGGTTGACACCAGCCGCAGCTTCACTGAATGTGACGCAACGGTCTGAGTGCCACCCAACCCACCACCTTCCTTGTCCCCTCCCCCTCTATATGGGGGTAAGAATATATAGAGACATACTTCTGAGTACTCCTGGGAAGATTATAGAACCCCAGACTACAGCATTTAAACTGACAAAAGAGTACATTCATTTCTTTTCTTTTATTAATTAAAGGGTTACACAGAATAATAACAATCCATATATATATTATTCACTGTGAAACGTATTTTCTCAAGTCACATTGTCGTGTAGGGTTCGATTGATGGAATTGGGTATAAACACACACATCGGATGGCTGGTAACTTATATATTAGTAGTAAGATAAAGGAGGGTGCCAGGCCTGACCTGTCGTCTCTATACCCTGCTCTGAACTGAGCTGCCCAGTGCCTGGAGGGCACGGATTCAAAGAGCTCATGACGTCAGTCATGCTTGGTCAGCACAATGACTCAGTAACGGTCAGTGATCATGTAGGAGGCGGTGAATCAGTAGCTGTTATAACTGAAATACTACAGTACAGTACTACTGACAACATGACCTGTTCTAAGCGACTAGAAAAAGCTTGGGGCTGGCTGTTATATCTTGTAATTTCCTATTTTTTGACTTTTGAAGGAAGTATATAACCCCTGTGGTTTAGCGCTTCTATTTGATTATAATAATAATAATTATAATTGAAGGAAGTATACTAGACATGAGGAGGTCAACGACATCAAGAGAAGTCTCGCCACAGCCCGATGACCAGTTGAACGGGAACCCCAGGTACTGATTTCTGACGGAAGTCAAAATGCTACCCTGGAAGGATGGTAAGCAGATTGCATGGGACTACACCTGTGCCTCTGCGTTGGCTGGCAGCTACGTGCCATACTCTGAAGCTGTAGGGTGTGGAGCGGCTGGTTTCAGGGAGACCCAGAAGATCAACAAATATGGAGGGCTACCACTTTACTATAACTTTGTCCCATGGAGCATGGGGCAAGTGTGCTCTAAAATTCCTTAAGGAGTTAGGTGAAAAACTCATCACAGAAAAAAAGGATTACAGAGCGGCTAGTTTCCTCTTTCAGAGACAGTGTTGCGATCCAGAGGGAAAATGCCTGCAGCATCCTTTGAGCTGGATGAAGCATTTGAGATGTAGGCTCTGAGATGTCATTTATGTTGTTCTCCTTCCCACTCTATATTTATTAATGTATTTTGTTTATAAATAAAGTTCACATAGAATATAGGGGTGGTAGGAGAAGAAAATATTCAAACATCTCCGGGGAGAATCTTGAGCTTTCCCTCGCTGTATAACCCCTGTGGTTTAGCGCTTCTATTTGATTATAATAATAATTGAGCTTTCCCTGAAGTACGATTATTCTCTTCTCTGAGGATGAGGGTCCCCAGTCCAGTTCTAGGTCCAGGTGGTACCTCCTTATATATGTATATATATATATATGTCGTGCCGATTAGGTAAAACTTGTGTATGCAATAATTTCGCCAAAATCATTCTGAACAGAACGAAAAAAATATATTTCATTGTGTTTGTTTATTATTAAATTAATGTTAACGTATCTAAAATAAATTTAGTTGAGTTAGGCTAAATTAAATTGCGCTTGTTGTAATAAGGTTAGGTAGGTTTTCAAAGTTTCTCTTGGTACAAAATTATAAATTCTTACATTAACATAAATGAAAAAATATATCTTTAAACGTATAAGAAAATTTTAGAAAGTACTTAATTTTAGATGAGTTCTTGCTAATTGACCAGTTTTACCTAATGAATTACATATATATATATATATATATATATATATATATATATATACATGAGATTTAAAGAAGTATTTACAGAGGAGACAGGAAGGACTCCAGGAATTCAGAATAGGGAGGTATACCAACAAGTGCTGGATGAAATACACACAACCGAGGAGGGGGTGAAGAAGCTGCTATATGAACTCGATACCTCAAAAGCGGTGGGACCTGACAACATTTCTCCGTGGGTCCTTAGAGAGGGAGCAGAGATGTTGTGTGTGCCACTAACAAAAATCTTCAACACATCCATTGAAACTGGGCAACTACCTGAGGCGTGGAAGATGGCAAGTGTAGTCCCAATTTTTAAGAAAGGAGACAGACACGAGGCATTAAACTACAGACTTGTGTCACTGACGTGTATAGTATGCAAAGTCATGGAGAAGATCATCAGGAGGAGAGTGGTGGAGCACCTAGAAAGACACAAGCTTATAAACGACAACCAGCACGGTTTCAGGGAAGGAAAATCCTGTGTCACAAACCTACTGGAGTTTTATGACAAGGTAACAGAAGTAAGACACGAGAGACAGGGGTGGATAGACTGCATTTTCTTGGACTGCAAGAAGGCGTTCGACACAGTTCCTCACAAGAGGTTAATGCAAAAGCTAGAGGATCAGGCACACGTAACAGGAAGGGCACTGCAATGGATCAGAGAATATCTGACAGGGAGGCAACAACGAGTCATGGTACGTGACGAGGTGTCAGAGTGGCCACCTGTGACGAGTGGGGTTCCACAAGTGTCAGTCCTAGGACCTGTACTGTTTTTGGTATATGTGAATGACATAACGGAAGGGATAGACTCAGAAGTGTCCCTGTTTGCAGATGATGTGAAGTTAATGAGAAGAATTAAATCAGTCGAGGATCAGGCAGGACTACAAAGAGACCTGGACAGGCTACAAGCCTGGTCCAGTAACTGGCTCCTTGAATTTAACCCTGAAAAATGTGAAGTCATGAAGATCGGGGAAGGGCAAAGAAGACCGCAGACAGAGTATAGTCTAGGTGGCCAAAGACTGCAAACCTCACTCAAGGAAAAAGATCTTGGGGTGAGTATAATACCGAGCACATCTGAGGCACACATCAATCAGATAACTGCTGCAGCATACGGGCGGCTGGCAAACCTAAGAATAGCGTTCCAATACCTCACTAAGGAATCATTCAAGACTCTGTACATCATATACGTCAGGCCCATACTGGTGTATGCAGCACCAGTTTGGAAACCCTGGTAAGCACGTCAGAAATTAGAGAAAGTGCAAGGTTTGCACAAGACTAGTCCCAGAGCTAAGGGGGTTTTCCACGAAGAAAAGGGTTAAAGGGGAAAACGCCGCGACACTAGAGGACAGGAGGGGTTTGGGGGGACATGATAACGACATATAAAATACTGCGAGGGAAAAGATAAGGTGGACAGAGACAAGATGTTAAAAGGGGGCACAGAAACAAGGGGTCAAAATTGGAAGTTGAAGACTCCTATGAGTCAAAGGATGTTGGAAGTATTTCTTCAGTCATGAGTTGTCAGGAAGTGGAATAGCCTAGAAAGCGACATAGTGGGGGGGAACCATACATAGTTTTAAGCAGGGTTTTATAAAGCTCATGGAGCAGGGGGGAGAGGACCCAGTAGCAATCAGTGAAGAGGCGGGGCCAGGGCATGACTCGACCCCTGCAACCAAAATAGGTGAGTACATATTCGCAAGGCGTTCGAAAAGGAGCTATAAATCACGGGGAAAAATACACATTCAGAAAATTCCAGTAGAAAAAGATCCTGGAACAATGGGAAAAAAATGCAAAAGGGATCCACAAACAAAAAGGGTTTCCCCCGGGGGCCTTATTT
>WNWK01045001.1:0-14896 GCA_009830355.1 Cherax destructor
AATAAAAAAACCCCATTAAACATTGTACATAAGTCAAAGGGCGGAAAATCCTTAAAAAATTGGTTTTAAAAAATAACAGGGCATTTTTTAACCCCCCTGCCTGTAATAGCCATTGCCTTTTCCCCGGGTACATTTCTACAATTTTCTAATTTTTGTGACATTATAATGGGAAAAGAAAAGTTTTATAAAGGGGGTTTTTTGACTCGTGCATCTAAAAACATTGGTTTCTGTGACCGGGGAAAAAAAAGTCCCCCAGGGGGGGTGTGTGAGAATCCGACTTTCCGGGGGTTGGGTGGGGGGTCACCGCTACTCTGTATACCAATAAAATTTATTTTCCAATGTTTTGATCCATCTAAACATGTTTCCCATTCATTTTTATTGCCAAGTTTTCTTTTTCTAATTTTCACCCCAGTTTTAAAACAATTTTTCCTGACCCCCCAAAAACAGGACTCAATAGGCATGATGTGGCCCAAAAACCAAGAAAAATTCCATCCATTCAATACCCTGCTTTTATTGATTATTATTTTTCAAAAACTTTCATTTTTAAGGGTGTTAATAAGGGTTTTTTTCTGGTGCATTTAGAAAAAGATTTTTTTTAAATTTAAACGAAAAACTGAGGGTGATTTTAAAGGTATAATAGGTATAATTCCTCCATTTTTGACGGTTTTTTTGGGACTCCACACCACACCTGATATAAAACAAAAAAATCATTGGAAAAAAAACCGTATATTATTTTTGACTTTTTATGAAAAAAAAATGTTTGGCTTTTATCGAGGTATAAAGAACCAAACCCTATTTTTTCCATGTTCTTCAGTTAAATAATTTAAAATTTAAAAGGTTTTCCCTTTTCAGGTTGGACCCCATCCATAACTACCCCAGGGGCAAAAAAAAAAAAAACTTATGAAATATAAAAACTTTTCCCGGGGAATGACACCAAAAAACTTTTTGGAAAAAAACACAATTTCGCCGTGAAGAGAAATTTGGGAAATTTTTTAAACCATTTTTCCCACTGAGCCCTATTTTCAGCCAATTTATTGTTCAAATCATAAAACTATATTTTCGCAGAACTCCATTTTTTCATCATATGAAACGCCCTTTCCCAATTTTAACTACCCAAAAAATGGTTAGAAATTGACAATTTGGCCAATTTCACACAAATTTTTAAAAGATCAAATTTTAAAATAGTGTCAAATAAAAAAAGAAGATATTCCTGGCACTAAAATAACATTTTCTCTGTTCTTAGTCCCCCCAGGGACCCTCATTACTCTTGCTTTCCATTTTGAATTTTTTTTTCACAAAAAAAAGAATATTTTCTGTTATGCAGACTAGTGAATTTTTGTAAAAAAGGTATAAATAATAATTTTTTCCCCTTTTGAAAAATATTGTTTCCCCGTTGAATGATTGGGTCTGGCTTTCCTTGAAACGGAAAAAACAACATTATCGCTACTTTGAGCTCAATTTGGACTTTTCATTGTGAAACCAAACAGAATCATCTTTTTTTGTAATATATCTTCCATTCTATCAAGTGAAGTAGACCAAGAAACAGAATACAACCATAAATACCATAAAAAATACATGAAAAGCGTTTTTTAAAACCCAAAAAACACAGCGATTTTTTTCTCATTATGCACTGTGTGGGATTTTTTTATGCAACAAGACCCCATTTTTCATTTTAGGCCTACCACCCATTCCCGCAATTGGGGTGTAAATTTCGTAAAATATACACCGACCCTGGCATAAAATCAGAGGCCCCAAACCCCAAAGGGTTAAAATTTTTAAATTTTTACCATCGATACCTTGTTTACTAGATAATAATTTCCTAAGCGCCATGAGACAGAAAATGTCAACACACAGCGAAAACACCGCTGATCCCTTGATATGATTCCCATTTTTCCCCTTTTTTCCTCTTCCAATGCTGCTGCACATCTATTTGCACCCCCTAGTACAAGATAGATTATAAGTGCAGCAGCACTTGGAAGAAAAAAAGAGGAAAAGGGAAAGAATACAATGGACCCCCGGTTATCATTATTTCGTTTCCCGAATGCTGTTCAAGTCCCAAAAAAATTTGTTCCCATAAGGAATAAATTAAAATTTGATTATCCTTTTTAACCCCCAAAAAAAACTTACTAAAGCACTTACAAAAATACACTTATATAATTTTCGGTTTGGGGGCAGACATAAACCGGGGTCCACTAACAAACAAGGTAATAGATTGCCCCCAAAACTCACCCTCATTCCAGAATGCTGTTCAAATGCTGTTACCAAACAATTTTTTCCCAAAGGAATGATGTAATTTGATTAGTCCCTTTCAGACCCCCAAAAATACATTTTAAAAGCACTTTCAATAATAAACTTTAAAAAAAGGGTGAGTTTTGGAGTGTTAATAGCGGGGGCCCCTGTACTCACCTCTCACCCTACATTAAGAATACAAATATTTTAAGGTAAGTATTAGGTACTGTGTGTGTATTTTACTTTTTTGTTTTTTTTCCTAATTTTTTTGCTAACTTAATATATGTTAGTGTAAACTTTTTTTGGGTTTTATATGCATTTATAAGTGGAAAAAAAGGCGTTCTGCTTTCTGGCGGTAGTCTGCTCTCCAGAAGAAGCCTGGAACCTAACCCCTATAAGAGGGGCCCAAATTTTTTACAAAGGTTCATTGCAACTTTCATAAATTTATGTTGGAAATACAGTGTGAAAGTTATAAAATAAATAATGAGTAGTAAAATTAAAACCTTCCTGTGACGCAAATAATGTTGTTGGTGGTGGTTTTTAGGGGCTCCAAGGAAGCACTGATTGAGCCCCCCTTTGTGGAAGAAATACACACTAAATTGAATCTACAACTGGCTCCCCCCGGCCTTTGAATAGTGGGTGGATGGTGATGGTGGTAGCTGGTGGCAGTAGTGGTGGTGGTATGGGAAGGGGGTAGTAAGTGTTGGTGGTAGGTTATAGGGGAGTAGTTCCATATAGAATACTGCTTCTCAGTTTATGTGGAAGGAATGTAATCCTTAGTCAACAACTGGCTTTCCCAGGCTTTAAAAAGGTAGGGGTGGTAGCTGATCTGCCCCCATCAAAAGGGGCCCATTATAATTTTCCCACCTCCCCAAAAACCAACAAAACCAAAATTTTTAAGGGTACAATAAACATCTTTCTTCACCTTTTCGTCCCATTTCCAAAAAAATTTTTTTATTTATGAGCTTTGGGGAAGTAACCCTTTTTTCCATCGTTCATCAGTTCATAAAGAATTTCAGGTGAATTTTCCCAAGAAAAACTATTGTGGAAGCCAAAACTCTACTGGACATGTTCAACATAGGTGCTGCTCGTTTTTCTGTTGTTCAATTTTACAATGGTGAAAAACTTTTTTGTGTACTGTACAGTACTGCACATTTATTGATGGGATAAACCTGTAGTATTCATTTACGTATACCCTTTTAATCCTGGTATTTGTAATAATTTTTGTTTACTTTTTTTAATACCAGCAGCTATTTTTTTCCTTATTTATTTATATATCATATTCATATTCGACTTATAATATTTTCAAATTAGGAGGAGTTCATCGGAACAAAACCCCAGTAAGTCAAGTGCCAAATAAGGATCCCCCGGGTCTTGTCAAGATTTTCAGTGGACCCTCGGTTAACAAAAGGTCCTGTTCGAAAGTTTCGGAAAACGTAAGCTTTTTTCGGTTAGCGAAAAGTCTGGGTTTCCGAAAGGTATTGGGCGCGCCCGCCTGCTCCGCGCAAGGAGGCGCCAGGGGGCGTTGTTTACCATTGAGAGAACATTACCCAGGCGCTTTTAAAAGATTCACAATATATTTGGGTATTTTTGGGGGTTTTTAGTTTTGCCACTGTGAAATAAGTCACCATGAGTCCAAAAGTTCCTAGTGGCACCCTTGGGGAAAAGAAGTGGGGAAACACCATCGAACTGAAGAAGGAAATCATAAAAAAATATGAAGTGGTGTACGTCTGAGTGATTTTGCGGGATTACAAGAAACTCCATCTACTATCGGCACTATCCTGGCACAGAGAAATGAGATCAAGAAAGCTAATGTTGCAAAGGGGTTAATTTGTTAACAAAACAAAGATCAAAAACAGTGGATGAGGTTGAGAAGTTGTTGGGTGTGGATCCATAAAAAACAGAGAGCGGGTGATAGTATTTCTATGGCGAAAATTTAAAAAGGCAAGGAAGTTGCACGCAGATCTTGTGGACAATCCTGCAACCAGTGGGGAGAGTGATTTTAAAGAAAAAGGCTGGTTTGAGAATTTTAAAGAAACGTAGGGGTCACAATGTTGTGAGGCATGGTGAGGCAGCCAGCTCAGACAAACGTGCAGCTGAAAAATTTGTGCGGGAATTCAAGGGGTTGAGAGGCTGAACAATTCCTCCCCAACAAGTGTTTAATTGTGATGAAACAGGCCTGTTTGGAAGAAAATGCCCAACAGGACCACATTCTCAGGGGGAAAAAGGCACAGCCAGGACACAAGCCTAAAAAACAGGCTAACTCTTTATGTGTGCCAATCCCAGTGGTGTTTTTAAGTAAGCCTTTACTGGTGCATCACTATGAAAACCCCAGACCTTAAAGAATCACGGTGTTGAAAAGAATAAATTGTGTGTGCATTGGAAAGCTAACACCAAGGCATGGGTCCTAGGGGTTTTTGGGGATGACTGGAGGTTTGGCCCTAGTGTAAGAAATACCTCCTGGAAAATAAATTGCCACTCAGTGCCCCCTCTACTGGACAATGCTCCTGCTCATCCTCAAACTTGAAAGAGTTGTTCCCTGACAACATAAATTTCATCAAAGTGAAGTTCTTGCCTCTAACACCACTCCTCTCCTCCAGCCCATGGACCAGCAGGTCATTTCCCAAATTGAAAATGTACACCAAAACACTGTTTCAGAGGTGCTTTAATATGACCAATGACTCTGAATTGACCTAAGAGAGTTCTGGAAAGAACACCTTTGGGGGCATTGCATAGGCCTTATAGGGAAGGCTTGGGAGGGAAATGACTTCCCGGACTCTGAACTCTGTTGGAGACCACTGTCCCGGGTTGTGTCCAAGAGGAATTTTGAAAGGGTTTGAGGCTGACCCTGACCCCGGCCACCCTGTGCCTGTTGTGGAACATGTTTTGGAAGATATTGTGGAATTGGGGAAACCTGGGGGGGGAGGTGGTGGTGAGGATGTGGAAGAGTTGGTGGAGGGGCCAGGGAGAGCTAAAACTGAAGAGCTGCAAGAGCTTCATCTGGAAAAACCCCGCCCAAACTGAGGGTTTTTGCTTCAAAGGAAAAGAGAGAGAGATGGGGGTGCCTTCTTCGTGCTTAAAGGGGATGTGTACAAAGTGGAATGGTGCAGACATTTGTTGAAAGATCCACCCTGAGCAAGCTGAAATGAGCCTTCTTTCACCCTTCAGTGACAGAGCCATGTTGTATTCAGAAAAGTGGAAAAGCCAGGAAAAAGGGCTTACAGCTCTTACCCCGGGGGCTGTGACTCCCGCTGGTCCTAGTGGGATTAAAAAACCAGAATGGAAGTAACCCCAAAAGGTTTCACCTGAAGTCCTTTTTGGGGGATTCCCCCTTTCCCAAACCCCTAACACCTGCCCAATCATCATGTACATATCTTCCCGATGCCTGCAAGTCTCTTCAATAAAGGTAAATAAATTTTTTTTTTTATTTTGAGTGATTATTTTTTTTGGGGCAAAATTGTATTTACATTATTTCTTATGGGGAAAAAAGGTTTCAGATAACGAAAAATTCAGATTAAGAATAGCTCCTGGGCGGTTAATTTTTCCGAGGGGCCCTTAATCTAATTCTGTCATTCCTTCCCTTTCCCTTCCCGGGCATGATTATTATTAAAAGTGAAACTAAAACAACAAGCGGGGCAGAATACAATAATACAAACATTTCAAATATTAATATCATTATTTTTAAGATTGGGCCCTCTCCCATTGAGGTAGGGTGACCAGACAAAGTAAACACAGTCACTTCATTCATTCAATCACTGCCGTGTCAGAATCATGCTGACATTAAAAATTTATACGACTTTCTAAACTACAAAATCCCCACCCGCCCTTCAAGTGAAGGAACTGTACTTCCCCCCTCCAGGACTGAAGTCCAGCTAACCGGTTTCCCCAAAACCCCTTTAAAATTTAATCCACACCCCAAACAGCATGTCAATCTTATCATCATCATTATTATTATTATTATTATTATTATAAAACACTAAAACCACAGGTTACTTTGTTTTAAATTTTTTTTTAAAACCAAGCAGTTATAATGACTACTTCTTTTAATAATATTTAACAATATTGTTAACGAAAAAAGGGAAGTTATTATGCGACGATGAAAAATTTGGTATTTTTAATTATTGTTATGGTCAAGTTAAAACTTGAATCCATAAAACAAAAAAGTTTTTCCTGGATTATTAACCGGGAGGGGTAATCCCGATAATTAAAGGGAAACCCAGTCCTAGCTTACTTCCTTGGGTTCCTTTGATCCTCTCCCGGGATGCCACCCACCCCATTCAACCCCCGGTCTACAGCAGTACCCCGGGCCTCCTGCTGTGTAAACGGGGCCCCTCCTGTACAGCGTAGCCGGAACCTAAGTGCTGTATAAGTGGGGCCCTCCCCAGCAGTAGCCTGGAATCTAACCTGCTGCAAAATGGGGCCCCCCTGTACAGCGTCCCCGGAACCTAACCTGCTGTATAAGTGGGGTCCTTCTGTACCCCTTTGCTGGAGATCAGGTGAAAGGAAACAAGCTAAACAATTCCACTTGTGCCTTCAGGGGAACCAAAAATATCCTTGACCCCGTACCCTCAGTGTCTGGGGAAAAGGGAGGCAATCAGGTTTGATCCAAAAAGGGGGGCAGCTCCCAAATTTCCCTGAATAAAAAACCCTTCACCATGAAGAAACTTCCATTCAAAAAGGTAAACATGTAAAGTAACTTTTTTAGATATCAATTGACTTGATGAAGTCAAGCACAGTTAAGTGACCAGTTTTTTGTTTTATTACATCACAGCCAAGCTGGATGTTCCAGAGAAAACACCACCACAATCATCCTTTTTTCCCAGAAGTGTGCGGGCATCCCCAGTTGACCCTTCAACTACATCTTTCACTCACCTTCAAGTGCAGGTACTGCCTTCCCCACCTCCAGGACTAACTTCCTCACCCATCCTTCAGAGTGCAGGTACTGTATTTCCCCACCTAGGACTAACTTCCTCACCCATCCTTCAGAGTCGGCCTCCCCTTTATCTCTAGGAATTGAATCTAAACTCTTGTTTGCATTTCAGCAAACTTTACACTGGGGTGCTCCTTCCCTCTTGTTGTTTAAAAGGGAAAAAAAGGGATTTTAAATCTAATGTACTTCAGCTTTTGCTCTTGTCAAATCCAAAACAGCAGTGTTATTTCTCAAACACTGTCTAATGTCTTCTTACATTAATTAAATTTTCCCAGTGACATTAGTTATCTACACATTAAATTTTCTACACTGAATACATGTTTATAAAAAAAAACGTATATACAAAAAAATTGAAAGTTGGTAGTATGTGCTTGTATCTCAGGAGTTTCCCGGGGTTCCAGTGACTGCCAGAGAACACCAGGCCCGCTGATTTGTACTCTCGCCCACTATGAAGTATTGAGGTGTAAAGGCGAGCCTGCGCGGGCTCTCGGGGCTGTGGCCCACTGGGTGCCCATGTCTCTTTTGGCGGCGCCTCCCAGTGCTCGGCCTCCTGTTTCACGTCTTTGAACTGCCGCGCCGTCCTCAGGAAAATGTCGCACTTCAGAATGGCGCTTTCATTTTTGGCATTGGGGTAGCCGTATTTGAGAGTGCAGCTTCATCCCCCAGTCTTCCCCCCGATCTTGTTTGAGGGGTAGTGGTTCCAGATTTCGTGTTGGTGGTTTTTCCCTTAAAGCAGAATGGAGAAGTTTCTTTTTATCAGTTCAATGTCTGTGCAACTGACATTCTCACATATAGTCTCCTGAAGGTAAGAAAAGGGGCCTTGATGTTGGGCCCGGGCTCTTATTCCCAGGAAATGGAGCTACCCTCCCATTCCTTGCTCGACCTCATTACTTTCTATTCCCCCGGTGCTGCATGACACCTAAGGGTTTAGTGCTTCCCCAAAATGAAAAAATAATAATTACAATCATTTTTTTTTTCCCGTGGTCTAAGAGGGAAAAATAAATGCCAGGGGCAAGGGGTTAGTAACCCCTTCTCCTGTATAAATTACTAAATGTAAAAACTTTTTTTTACTTTTTAGGGCACCCTTCCTTGGGGGGAGCGGCCCGAATGTTGAAAAATAAAACACTAATAATAATAATAAAAAAGTAAATAAATAATAAAAATTTTATCAGAGTACATTATAATATATTATATTGGGGTCAAATACATAGACCCCTGGGTTTTCGTGATTTTTCGTTCAGAATGCTGTTCAAGTGTTCCCAAAAAAATTTTATTCCATAAGGAATAATGTAAAGTAGACTAGCCCTTTTTAGACCCCAAAATACACTTACAAAAGCACTTAAAAAAATCACTTACAAAATTTTTCGAGTTTGAAGCATTATGAACACCGGGACCCACTGTACATGAGGAATAGGACAGTGGTACCGGTTTAAAGATATTTTTCGTTCCAGAATGCTGTTAAGTGCCATTACCAAATGAATTTATCCCATGGAATAATGTAAAATAGACTAGTCCTTTTGACCCCCAAAAATACACTTACAAAAGCTTTTAAAATAAACTTACATAAAAGGGCGATTTTGGGGGCCCATTTAAGAGGTACCACTGTATTTGAAAAAACTCATGATGGCGGCATAATTTGGTATAACTAACGTTACTGTACAGGGTTATTTATACATATACATGTACAGTGGTACCTCGAGTTACGATGGTCCCCAAAATCGCCCTTTTTTTGTAAGTTTATTTTTTTTAAATCTTTTTGGGAAAATTTTTTGGGGGATGGACTAGTCTTTTAAAATTATTCCTTTTGGGGTAAAACGTTGGTAATGGCATTTAAAACATTCTAACAAAAAAATTAAATCAGGGAACACTGTTTTATATACTAGAATTGGGAAAAAAGCAAAAAGTTGATTGTGAAAACAAAACTGACAAATGGTTTATCAGGGGGTTGAATATAATTTTTTAAGGATAATGCCCCGAATAATGATCATACACAGATGGTCAATTCTGGTGCATGTTTTCGCACCATACAAACTAAATTTAATAAAAAATAAAAACAAAATTTTTAGGTAGTTTAAAACCCCTTGAAAACCAAATAAAAAAATATGTTAGTGACTCCCAGTATTTTGGTTATTAAGTGTACGTAGCATGACTGCTGTTATATCCATGAATAGTCAGCTCCTTGTGATTTAGAAAATTCATGTTGTTAAAAAAATATGCGGGTGATTCTCCTTGCGATATTTTGAATTTACGAGGGTAAAATCAATTATTTTGGAGATGTAATTTAAGAAAATTTCCCCAGCATGAAGGTGGCAAGCCCCTAACTTGATTCATTTATTTACTTTTTTCTGGTATTTTTAGTTAGAGTAATTATTTCTTTATTTAATTCGATTCAATGACAGGAGTTTTTTTTACTTATTTATTCAGTACAGTGGACCCTTTTTTCTTTTCCAGTTTTCGGCACTTTTTTATGGAAATTTTTTAGTTTTCACGTTGGCTCTTTTTTGTCGATGGCGAACCTTCCTGTGCCCATCGCATACAAACCCCCAAGCCCGCCTCCCCACACATTCTCCCGGAGCATTGTTTCTGGGGGGGAACATTATCCTGCGAGTTCTTACAAAATATTTTTAACAATCCATTGTTTTTTGGGCCCTTGATTATTGTGTGTGACTGCTAAATAAAATGGGCCCAAAGAAAGCTCCCATCCGTCCTTTGGAAAGAAAGTGAGGAAAACCATAGAATTAAAAAAGAAATCGTAAAAGTATCAAAGTGGAGTCGATAAGGCTATCGCCAGCCAGCGATAAAGTGTAGCACTAACAGTGTAACAAGTAAGTTAAGCGATTAAGCGATAGAAAAATGACGACACGAAACTTAACTCCATTGATGTTTGAGACCGACTGCCCTCTCCCAAATCTCCTCCAAGATAAGTGTAAATATTTCTTATTTATAAAGTGAAAATTTTCTTATTTATGTGAAAATATTTTTTTTTAAAAAAGTGTAAATATTTCTTATTTAAAAGTTTTTCTTATTTATAAAGTGTAAATATTTCTTTTTTTAAAAATTTAAAGTGTAAATATTTCTTATTTAAAAAAAATTACTACATTGTTTCAGTGGAATAGTGGTGGGGGCCTCTCTAGGGCCAACACCACCATATATGTCGGTTTATGGTCAGTGGCCCTTATAAACCCAACAACAATAACACTATCCCGTCCTCACATTCGTAATGACATATTTTATGTTATTAATATTTTTATTATGTCATATTAGATGAATTGTGATAGATAAATAACCGTAGAGCTGATATTATTTAAAATTGAAGCATTTTGTCCTGCCCCCAAAACAATAAACCGCCCCCTCTCCCTCTCCTCTTCCATACATCAAAAAGAGTCCCCAAATTTGGTAGGGGATATTAAATGTTCATTTATACATGTTATTTAGTGCTTTATATTTATTTGTTTTTTTTCTGTATGTAAATCTATTTTTAAATTTCTAAAAATTATTTTTGTTAATACCCCTGGTGTCAAACAATTTTGTTTTTACATTATTTCTTTTGGGAAAATGGTTTTTGTTTTCGCGATTTTGGGTTTTAGGACCTGGGGCGTTAAACCGAAAACCAAGGGGGCCCCTTTCCCGTGGGAAACCCAAGTTTTGGGCCCTAATTTGATCCCGGAGGCTTTCAAGTGCATTTCGGCGATTTTTCCATAAAGGAAAAAAGTAAATTAGATTAGTCCCTTTCAGACCCCCAAAAATACCCCCGAAACCACAGTGGACCCCGGTTTTTTGATTTTTAGTTCAGAAACTTTTAAGTGCCATTAAAAACAATTTATTCCCATAAGGAATAATGTAAATTAGACGTCCTTTTCCCCCAAAAAAAACCCTTCAAAAACACTTACAAAAAAACACTTTATAATTGTTCGAGTTTGGAACATCACGAACACCGGAGGTCCCCTGTACAATAATCACTTCGCAAAATTTTTCGGTTGGGATGGCCGAAACTCGGAGTACCATTTCAGTGGCCTCGGTTTTCATTGAAAATTCTTTCCCGAGTGCCGTTAAAAAAGAATTTATTCCCATAAGGACAAATGTAAATTATATTAGTCATTTCAGACCCCCAAAAAACCACAAAAGCACTTACGAAAATACATTTAAATAATTGTTCGAGTTTGAAGGTAAACAAAAACCGGGGCCCCTGTATATTCATAATCTACCTATGATATTTTCAACTTAAAGGGGTTCATGGGAATGCATCCCCCCCAGCATACGAGATAAATTCCTGAAAATTGATACCTTGGAAAACAGCATAAGGGAAGTTAAGAATATAGGGGAAAAAAAATGGTTCCTTTCAAAACACCCCCAAATTTGTCAACCTTTAAATTTTTTTTAATATTTACTAGGTAAAAAAAGATTTGGTTACCTTGGGTCCCTTGAATATTAACCAAGGCCCCAAAAAAATCTGTGTCTGGAGGTCCCAAAAAAGAACCCTTAATCTGTGGGGGGTCCTTGTGATCTAGACTGTCTGAGTGAATCCACCCACCATCAATTCAAGACAATGAGAAAAAAATGAGAGGTTGTGTAATGGTAGTTCAGATTATGACCTGGTGAAAAGAAAGTCAAAAGGGCAATACTACATAGCTAAATAGGACAGAAAATTCACTCAGTGTGTGGATAAAAAAAATAAAGAAAGGGGCCCTGATACAACAGTGTATGTTTAATGCTCCACACACATCTTCCATGTCAACAAGCAACACAGTCTTCACAACAGGGGTTTAGTGCTCCACACATCTTCTATGTCCCAATATTAGCAGTTAAAGAAGGGAAGACAAACTGTAGTAATTTGTATTTAAAGGGAAAATTAAAAAAATGTTTGGAAATTTTGAGGTGTCTGGGAAAGTAACCTTCATTTTCCCCCATGATCTTCATTCATATAATGCTAATTTCCGAAAAATAACGATTTTCAGGAAGATATCCTGCATGTTGTGTATTACTGTACTTTCTCCTCAATATGTAATCCGGGGCTGCTGATCCTGCTGGCTCTTCTTCTGTTGTTCGGGGGGCAGTATTGTTAATCTGTTGTTGCTTCATTATTGCGTCACTGCTGCTGTTAATAGTGATGGTTTGCTGTTTGCTAGTAACAATGTTCACTTATGTTGACAGAATCGAAGCTGATCTATGCATTGTTGCTAAAATTTTGGTCTACAAAACAAATATCATTTTGATTGCATCTGGGCATCATTAGCATTTCTATTGCTTCGGTTAATATCCAAAGACAAGATGGGATACTGTTGTTGATGTCAAACCCCGACCCCATACCATACTGGGCCTTAGATTTTGGTGTCCAAGGAAGAAATATTAATAGCCCAAATTTGCCAATAACAGCAAGTGGGTGGAAAGGGGGGAGAAGAAAGATCCTTTTTAGACATGATACAACCACTGAAATTCCCCCAGGAAAGGGTAAAAGTTGAAACTTAAAAAAAAATTTTTTAACCTTTTGTAATCAACACAGTAAATACCTGGTATATGATACCAAAAGATGTGATTAATGATCCATGAATAAACACTTAAAAATGTCTTTGCTGCCCCTGTTCATCACAGTAAACAGGATACAAAGGCTTTAAAACGCTTTTATGGGGTCACATTCTGGGGAAGATGAGCAGTGACCCCAGGGACACCTTAATGTTTACTTTGATGTACACTAACAACTGTCATCGCCCTAATTACTTACTTTCTTATATAAAGCTGAATTACATGTTACATTATTATTCAAGAGAGCAAAATAAAAAAAATGAAACTATCAAAAAAAGAAAATACACAATATTAAGTGAGTACAGATAAAGGTTGGTGTAGAAGGAATGTCACAGGGGTAGTATCTAAATATGTATATGTTAGCCATGGAGAACTGGAAAAAAAAATCCTTCCCCCCGGTGTGTCATAAAGGGGACTAAAATGCCGGGGGCAAGGGGGTTAACCCCCTTTTCCTTTTTTTTTTCCTTTTGGGCCACTGTGCCTGATGGGGTATGGCCCGGGTTTTTGAAAGAAGAAAGAAAAAAAAAATTTTTTTTTGGGGCACCGTGCCTCGGTGGGGGAAAGGCCGGGGCATTAAAAATATTCTATGATAAAAACTTTTTATTGCTTGTTCATGGTTTCAAATCACTGCCTGAGTTCTCAGAACCAATATGGTTCTGATCATTTATATTATTGCTATTTTAAAAAAAACCCGCTTAACCCTTTTACTGTTTGGACGTTAAATCGTCTTACGAGCCAATTTTGGACGTATTTATCGCCTAAATTCTAAACCCCCAAATCAACAGGAGAAAACTGGTAGGCCCACATGTGAGAGAATGGGTCTGTGGTCAGTGCGCAGTATAAAAAATCCCAAGCAGTACATAATGAAAAAAAACCTCGGCCTTTTTTTTGGGTTAAAAACCATCTTTGAGGGGTATTTTCGTATAGTATTTATGGTTTTATTCTCTTTTTTATGGTCTCATTTGATGAATGGAAAACATATTACAGGAATAGAGATGATTTTGATTAGTTTCATGTTGTAAACATCTTGAAATTGAGCTCAAAATAGCGGAAAAGTTTGTTTTTTTCCAATGTTCAAAGAAAAATCACACCACGCGCCCAATACACATAAACTGGTGGTCAATATTTTTTCCAAATTACGAATTTTTATACAGTTTTACAATAATGCAATAGTCTGATAACAATAAATCTTCTTTTTTTTTGTGTGAAAAAAAAATCAAAATGAAAGCAAGAGTAATGAGGGGCCAAAGACGTGACTAATAAACAGAAAAATCATTTTAGTCCCGGGGATGTCTGCATTGTTTATTCGGCCCCTTTTTAAATTACATCTTTTTTTTTTTGCATAAAATTAAAATTGCCTTTTTCTGACCACTTTATTTAGTTGAAATCGGTAAATTGGTGATTTTTTGTACTAATCGATAAAAAATGGGTTCTAAAGAAATAGCATGAGTTTGGTCGACTGTCCCAATGGAATTGGCCTAAAAAAGGGTTCAAAATCGGGGAAATCGCCGATATATATCACTGACATCGCAATGGAGAGCGTAATTCCGTAAGTTGTCAATCAAATTTCATACTTTTTTGGGGTCATTACAATCGGAAAAGATTCTTATCATTTTATAAAAAAAAAATTTATTTATTTTCCAAAATTTTTACTGAATGACAGTTTCAGAATGGGGCCCCCGACAGTCAAAGGGGTTTAAAAATACATACTTAAAATGGAATAAATAATCCTGATTTACCATATACACATACAACATCAACAAATTCTACAAAAAAAAAAAAAGTTTTCTGTTAAAAAACCAAAAAAAGGCCCAAAACCGTACTAGAACAAACCAAATAACCCGGGAAAGGAGAAAGCTTTTATGATATTTTTTTTGATTTGGGCCATTTACAAATAAGTGTATTATAAATGGTCCCAATCACAGACCAAAAAGTCATTATTTTCTCTCCTATTTTTTATTAAACATCGGCCCATTCCAAAGGGAGGGTGGCCCCAAAAAAAAAAACTTTCATCATCATTCCCCACAATTTTTCTTTCCAAAGGGTGTTTAAAACAGTTATAAAACCCAAAATTCCCCCCCTTCAGGTGCCACTTCTTCCCTTCCCGAACTCAAGTCCGGCCTGCCGGGTTTCCTGAATCCTTCATAAAAAGTTACTTGCTCACCTAAAGCCCCCTCAAATTAAAAACCATATGCCTCCATTCACCCTTAAAACGTA
>WNWK01045002.1:0-14896 GCA_009830355.1 Cherax destructor
CCATTCATCTTCAACTCCTCTCCTTGGCAAAATACCACATATGACAGGGTTCCCACCCTTCTTCCTAATTATGTCTATTGCTGACCTATACCTGCTAGTCAGGTCCTCACTCCTACGTCTGCCAACATCGTTGCCTCCAGCACTGAGACAGATAATAGGATTGCTCCCATTACCTCTCATGATGTCGTCCAGACGGCTAACAATATCCTCCATCCCAGCCCCAGGAAAGCAAACCCTCTGTCTCCTACTTCTATCTTTCAAGCAGAAGGCCCTATCCATGTACCTAATTTGACTATCCCCAACAAGAACAATGTTCTTACCTTCCTTGGTGTCGTTCGTGATGTTCCCAGTAGTCGACTCACATTCATCAGGTAACATGGAGTATCGGTTCGATGTTTCCACAACAGATTCCTTGTTCTTCGTTGATTCTACTTCTCCATCCGTCCTCTTGATCTTTAACTTTGTCCCATGCATTCCAGCCACTGTCCAGGTTCCTTTCTTGGCTTGAGGATTCTCAACAGGAGGATTACTACGAATCCTCTTGTTTTCCTCAGTCAGTCGCTGTATCTCAAGCTTAGCTACCCTCAGTTCTTCCTTCAGCTGCTGGTAGAGTAGCTCAAGAGAGGACATCTTGTTCAGATTCATGTGCAATTCCCATTCAAATCCAACCCCTCTCACTCATGAATTTATCCAACCTAAATTTAAAACTACCCAAGGTCCTTGCTTCAATAACCCTACTAGGCAGACTGTTCCACTCATCAACTACCCTATTTCCAAACCAATACTTTCCTATATCCTTTCTAAATCTAAACTTATCTAACTTGAATCCATTATTGCGGGTTCTCTCTTGGAGAGATACCCTCAAGACCTTATTTATATCCCCTTTGTTAATACCCATTTTCCACTTGTATACCTCGATCATGTCTCCCCTCATTCGACGTCTTACAAGTGAATGTAATTTAAGGGTCTTCAATCTTTCTTCGTAAGGAAGATTTCTAATGCTATGTATTAATTTAGTCATTCTACGCTGAATGTTTTCTAAGGAATTTATGTCCATTCTGTAATGCTCTGGAGTTATCAGGTAGACGGAGAGGCTCTGGAGTTATCAGGTAGACGGAGAGGCTCTGGAGTTATCAGGTAGACGGAGAGGCTCTGGAGTTATCAGGTAGACGGAGAGGCTCTGGAGTTGTCGGGTAGACGGAGAGGCTCTGGAGTTGTCGGGTAGACGGAGAGGCTCTGGAGTTGTCGGGTAGACGGAGAGGCTCTGGAGTTGTCGGGTAGACGGAGAGGCTCTGGAGTTGTCGGGTAGACGGAGAGGCTCTGGAGTTGTCGGGTAGACGGAGAGGCTCTGGAGTTGTCGGGTAGACGGAGAGGCTCTGGAGTTGTCAGGTAGTCTCTGGAGTTGTCGGGTAGGCGGAGAGGCTCTGGAGTTGTCGGGTAGGCGGAGAGGCTCTGGAGTTGTCGGGTAGGCGGAGAGGCTCTGGAGTTGTCGGGTAGGCAGAGAGGCTCTGGAGTAGGGATGTATCGGATGTGAAAAATTTAGATATCCGGTATGTGGATGTGTATACGGATGTCTTACTCATTTTACGGATGCGAATGCAGATGCAGATGTAAGAAATTGTGTGGATGTGGATGCGGATGTAAGAAATTGTGCGGATGTTCCGCGGATTTCGGATGCGGATGTATATACGGATATCTGTTTGCTGTGAAATACGGATGCGGATACGGATGTAAGAAATTGTGCGGATGTTCCACAGATGCGGATGCAAATATCAGATACATCACTACTCTGGAGTTGTCGGGTAGGCGGAGAGGCTCTGGAGTTGTCGGGTAGGCGGAGAGGCTCTGGAGTTGTCGGGTAGGCAGAGAGGCTCTGGAGTTATCGGGTAGACGGAGAAGCTCTGGAGTTATCAGGTAGACGGAGAGGCTCTGGAGTTATCAGGTAGACAGAGAGGCTCTGGAGTTATCAGGTAGACAGAGAGGCTCTGGAGTTATCAGGTAGACAGAGAGGCTCTGGAGTTATCAGGTAGACAGAGAGGCTCTGGAGTTATCAGGTAGACAGAGAGGCTCTGGAGTTATCAGGTAGACAGAGAGGCTCTGGAGTTATCAGGTAGACAGAGAGGCTCTGGAGTTATCAGGTAGACAGAGAGGCTCTGGAGTTATCAGGTAGACAGAGAGGCTCTGGAGTTATCAGGTAGACAGAGAGGCTCTGGAGTTATCAGGTAGACAGAGAGGCTCTGGAGTTATCAGGTAGACAGAGAGTGGAGTTATCAGGTGACAGAGAGCTGGAGTTATCAGGTAGACAGAGAGGCTCTGGAGTTATCAGGTAGACAGAGAGGCTCTGGAGTTATCAGGTAGACAGAGAGGCTCTGGAGTTATCAGGTAGACAGAGAGGCTCTGGAGTTATCAGGTAGACAGAGAGGCTCTGGAGTTATCAGGTAGACAGAGAGGCTCTGGAGTTATCAGGTAGACAGAGAGGCTCTGGAGTTATCAGGTAGACAGAGAGGCTCTGGAGTTATCAGGTAGACAGAGAGGCTCTGGAGTTATCAGGTAGACAGAGAGGCTCTGGAGTTATCAGGTAGACAGAGAGGCTCTGGAGTTATCAGGTAGACAGAGAGGCTCTGGAGTTATCAGGTAGACAGAGAGGCTCTGGAGTTATCAGGTAGACAGAGAGGCTCTGGAGTTATCAGGTAGACAGAGAGGCTCTGGAGTTATCAGGTAGACAGAGAGGCTCTGGAGTTATCAGGTAGACAGAGAGGCTCTGGAGTTATCAGGTAGACAGAGAGGCTCTGGAGTTATCAGGTAGACAGAGAGGCTCTGGAGTTATCAGGTAGACAGAGAGGCTCTGGAGTTATCAGGTAGACAGAGAGGCTCTGGAGTTATCAGGTAGACAGAGAGGCTCTGGAGTTATCAGGTAGACAGAGAGGCTCTGGAGTTATCAGGTAGACAGAGAGGCTCTGGAGTTATCAGGTAGACAGAGAGGCTCTGGAGTTATCAGGTAGACAGAGAGGCTCTGGAGTTATCAGGTAGACAGAGAGGCTCTGGAGTTATCAGGTAGACAGAGAGGCTCTGGAGTTATCAGGTAGACAGAGAGGCTCTGGAGTTATCAGGTAGACAGAGAGGCTCTGGAGTTATCAGGTAGACAGAGAGGCTCTGGAGTTATCAGGTAGACAGAGAGGCTCTGGAGTTATCAGGTAGACAGAGAGGCTCTGGAGTTATCAGGTAGACAGAGAGGCTCTGGAGTTATCAGGTAGACAGAGAGGCTCTGGAGTTATCAGGTAGACAGAGAGGCTCTGGAGTTATCAGGTAGACAGAGAGGCTCTGGAGTTATCAGGTAGACAGAGAGGCTCTGGAGTTATCAGGTAGACAGAGAGGCTCTGGAGTTATCAGGTAGACAGAGAGGCTCTGGAGTTATCAGGTAGACAGAGAGGCTCTGGAGTTATCAGGTAGACAGAGAGGCTCTGGAGTTATCAGGTAGACAGAGAGGCTCTGGAGTTATCAGGTAGACAGAGAGGCTCTGGAGTTATCAGGTAGACAGAGAGGCTCTGGAGTTATCAGGTAGACAGAGAGGCTCTGGAGTTATCAGGTAGACAGAGAGGCTCTGGAGTTATCAGGTAGACAGAGAGGCTCTGGAGTTATCAGGTAGACAGAGAGGCTCTGGAGTTATCAGGTAGACAGAGAGGCTCTGGAGTTATCAGGTAGACAGAGAGCTCTGGAGTTATCAGGTAGACAGAGAGGCTCTGGAGTTATCAGGTAGACAGAGAGGCTCTGGAGTAATCAGGTAGACAGAGAGGCTCTGGATTTATCAGTTATTGAGATCCAGATTTTGGGTCCTTATGTACATTTAGTTTTTACAAAGATTAAGCCAGACACGAGGAATGTCATAGAGATTGTTGTGTCTAGTATTATGTCTGAGTTGTGTTGCAACTATCAAGGAAGTGTTTCAGGTCAGGACTGATATTAACATTTATTATTCTGTATTTGTAGTATGTACAATAGTATGAGCGAATGTTACGTATATTGAGAAGCTTAGTCTTTGAAGTGTGGGAATGTGTTGTCTGGCAGTAGATGAATTATGGGAAGTGTGTTGTCTGGCAGTAGACTGAATTATGGGGAGTGTGTTGTCTGGCAGTAGACTGAATTATGGGGAGTGTGTTGTCTGGCAGTAGACTGAATTATGGGAGAGTGTGTTGTCTGGCAGTAGACTGAATTATGGGGGAGTGTGTTGTCTGGCAGTAGACTGAATTATGAGGGAGTGTGTTGTCTGGCAGTAGACTGAATTATGGGGGAGTGTGTTGTCTGGCAGTAGACTGAATTATGGGGAGTGTGTTGTCTGGCAGTAGACTGAATTATGGGGAGTGTGTTGTCTGGCAGTAGACTGAATTATGGGGAGTGTGATGTCTGGCAGTAGACTGAATTATGGGGAGTGTGTTGTCTGGCAGTAGACTGAATTATGGGGGAGTGTGATGTCTGGCAGTAGACTGAATTATGGGGGAGTGTGTTGTCTGGCAGTAGACTGAATTATGGGGAGTGTGTTGTCTGGCAGTAGACTGAATTATGGGGAGTGTGTTGTCTGGCAGTAGACTGAATTATGGGAGAGTGTGTTGTCTGGCAGTAGACTGAAGACTGGTACAGTGTGTTGTCTGGCAGTAGACTGAAGACTGGTACAGTGTGTTGTCTGGCAGTAGACTGAAGACTGGTACAGTGTGTTGTCTGGCAGTAGACTGAAGACTGGTACAGTGTGTTGTCTGGCAGTAGACTGAAGACTGGTACAGTGTGTTGTCTGGCAGTAGACTGAAGACTGGTACAGTGTGTTGTCTGGCAGTAGACTGAAGACTGGTACAGTGTGTTGTCTGGCAGTAGACTGAAGACTGGTACAGTGTGTTGTCTGGCAGTAGACTGAAGACTGGTACAGTGTGTTGTCTGGCAGTAGACTGAAGACTGGTACAGTGTGTTGTCTGGCAGTAGACTGAAGACTGGTACAGTGTGTTGTCTGGCAGTAGACTGTTTGTTGAGTTATTATTGGCTTAAGGTAATTTGTTGTTGTTGATCCCCGGCATTAATAGTGTAGTTGAGGTAGTGATATATTAGAGAGTAGTATAATGGTAAGTAATGTTTGAAGTACATAGTAAACTATCTTGGAGGGAATGACAACTGTATTGGACACTATTTTATTAAAGTGTTGAATGTTATGTTATGTTTCAAGTTGCTGTCATGGAACAGACCTACAAATTTTCCTTCATTTTGTTTATCAATGCGAGAACTGTTAATAATAACGTTTAGTTGGACATTTGTTGTTGTGTTGCCAGACGTCATGTAGAAGTTCTTGTTAATGTTAAGTGTGAGTTTATTGGTAGTCATCCAAGTTAATATTTGTAAGAGTTCTTCATTAACAATGTTGTTGAGGGAATTTAGATTTGGGTGGGAGATGACTCGTATCGTCAGCACAGAGAACAGGTCTAAGTTGTTGAGATATATTTGGAAGATCTTTGATGTATAAGAGGAAAAACAGAGGTCCAAGGACACTGCCCTGGGGACCCCTGTGTTGATAAGTCATAAGTAAGTTATTTAGGTACAGGTACACATAAATACTATTATCATACATAGTTTAACATATGTGTAAATTACCCTCCAGGATAACACGAGAAAAGTCAAACAAAATGACTTGTTTCCATTGTTGTTCTTGTTGAGGTTGTGACCTTAATGGAGACATATTAGTGTTAAGATATAACTTTACATATGCCAGTGCATGACCTCTCATACCATAATGTTCGACTTTAAGATATATAATGTTATGGTTTATTAGGCTTGAACCTTTCCTAAGGTTTAGTGGATATTTATTATTTCCAAGAGCTGTATAAAGTGAATCTAGCATTTTTATAATGGCATCATTTGTGTTTGTATGTGGTCTGAGACCAAACTGGCAGAAGCTGAGTGTGTTGAGCAATGCTAGGAAGAATATAGTCTTATGGATTAATTTTTTGACGATTCTGGATAACATTGGTATAGTTATTGATCTAGGAGGCCTGGTCTGAGACCATCCCAGACCTGAAGGACGTTTCCAGAGGTTAATGCCCGCACAGGCCAGGTCCAAGATCATGCGTCCTGGAGGATCAAGACCTGATCAACCAGACTGTTACTGCTGGCCACACACAGTCCAACATACGAACCACAGCCTGGTTGCTGTGTACCAGACCACAGTGTTACCACCTGTGAGAGACTACCATTTGACAGACTATGGTGTGTTCCATACCGCAGTGTTGTTACCAGCTGTGAGAGAGTACCATCTATCAGACTCGGTTGTGTACCAGACCACAGTGTTGTTGTTACTTTTACACGCACTTGGGGTGAGTAATACCCAGCACATCTGAAGCGCACATCAACCAAATAACTGCTGCAGCATATGGGCGCCTGGCAAACCTGAGAATAGCATTCCGACATCTCAGTAAGGAATCGTTCAAGACTCTGTATACTGTGTAGGTCAGGCCTATATTGGAGTATGCAGCACCAGTTTGGAACCCACACCTGGCCAAACACGTCAGGAAATTAGAGTATAAAGGTTTGCAACGAGACTAGTCTTGGAGCTAAGAGGCATGTCCTACGAGGAGAGGTTAAGGGAAATCCACCTGACGACATTGGAGGACATGAGAAATAGGGAGGATATGATAACGGCATAAAATTCTGAGAGGAATCGATAAAGACAGAGACAGGATGTTCTAGAGATGGGACACAGCAACAAGGGGTCACATTGGAAGTTAACTTCGAGTTGTGACCTCTTGTTGCTGTGTTCCAAAGAGGGGGCTAGGAGCTATGAATCGACCCCTGCAACCACAATTAAGTGAGTACACACACTTGGGGGAAGAATCTGTGAGTCGACCCTGCAACCACAAATAGGTGAGTACACACAAACTATACAGTGGAACCTCGGTTGTCGTACGCCTACTTTTCGAACAAATCTGTTTTCGAACAAGGAATTCGAGTAAATGTCCTGGTAACAAATAAAGGCACAATACCGTGACTGGAACAATACACACACAACCCGCACATATAAAAAAGAGAGGAGCTTACGACGACGTTTCGGTCCAACTTGGACCATTTACAAAGTCACAGTGTGACATTGTGTGTGTAAATGTCCTTATTTCGTACGTTTTCTTGGTTGTCGATTTACAACGCTTTCGAGGTCGAAAAAATTGTTTTCTTATGAAATGCCAGAATCCTTTTCCGAAGGTAATGAAACCAAAAGTACGAAATTTGATGGAAAACTTAAGGAATTACGCTATCGCAAAGTTAGCGGTCTCGGCGATGTTTACATATCTCACATCGACGATTCGCCCACTTTGAGCCCTATTTTCGGCCAATTCCATTGTTCCAGTTGACCAAACTTATAGCTATTTTGCTAGAACTTTCATTCCATTGACTGAGTACAAGAAACAGCCCATTTATCTATTTTAACTATCCAGTTAAGTGATCTGAAATTACTAATTTGGCCAATTTCACACAAAATTCAAGAAAGGCCAATTTCAAAATAGGGTCCAGAATAAACAATGCAGACATTCCTGGTACTAAAATAACATTTTCTCTGTTCATTAGTCTCGTTATTCTGTTATTCAGACTACTGCATAATTGTAATAATTGTATAAATAATATTAACGCATTCGTGAATGCATATTAGACCCACCAGTTGACATGTATTGGACGCGTGATGTGATTTGTTTACTCTTCAGAGGAGAGCCATTAGCTCTCCTCTGACAGGTAAGAGGCAGTTAAATTTTCATTTACTGTACAGTATTTCAGTTAAATTTTCATTTAGTATTCATTTTTAGTTTCCCTGTTCTGTATAATTTTATACATTGTTTTATGTAGTAGTTAGTACATTATTATTAATAAATTATTATATTGTCATTTGGGGTCTGGAACGGATTAATTCTATTTACATTATTCATTATGGGAAAAATTGCTTTGAGTGTTGTCCATTTTGGCTGTCGAACCAACATCTGGAACGAATTAAGTTCGACAACCGAGGTTTCACTGTATTTCCTAGTATTTTTGTTGACGTATAGGGCCAAGCAGAGGGTGTGCCGTATTCAGCCTTGTTTACAGATTCCTGGCCTCTAGAACCAGTGTGTTAAACGACTTTTGACTCCCATTTAGGGCGAAACGTGTTTGGTAACACCTTGCACTTCACAGTCATTTACATCCCAATCATACCTCCTCTTGAAACTGCGTAATAAATGTAAAATATGACGTTAGTAGTATCCAGTCTTGGACGGAAGCCATTGTGTTCCTCTTATAAATATCACAATAACACACATGTGTCACATTTCGCACGACATCTGAGTGTGAGAGAGCGTGAGTGCAGGTTCCTGGCTGGTGTTGGGAGAGAGAGAACCTTCACCTTGAACCTCCAGAGTGACATTGCACGCCAGTGAATCATTTCCGCTCCTCTACACTTGCGTGTCTGTCCATTGATCAACTGCATGTTCCTCTCTCACAGTGGCCCAGGAGCTGTTGATCAACTGGTAGTCTTACAGTGACCCAGGAGCTGTTGGCCTCTCAGAAGATCAGTACTTATTACTACTACTACTGTTGCTGTTACTGCTGTTCCTTTTGCTACTGTTGTTACAGTTGCTGCTGTTGCTGTTTCTTCAGCTGCTGCTGTTGCTATTGCTACTCCTGCTTCTGTTGCTGTTCCTGCAGCTGCTGCTGTTGCTACTGCTGCTGCTGCGCCAGTTATTACTGCTTCTGTTGCTACTGCTGTTGCTGCGCCAGTTATTACTGCTTCTGTTGCTCGCTGTTGTTGGTTATGCTGCTGTTGCTACTGTTGGTGCTGCTGTATACCTGGAGAGAGTTCCGGGGTCAAAACAGTTACCTGTTGGTTGGTGGTAACAGTTAATCTTAAGAGTATTTCCACTTTAGGTGTGTTCTGGGACCGTTGTGGTGGTCCCAGGAACCATTAACGGACACCAGAAGGAGCCATGGGCATACATATGCTCATGGTCCTTACCTTGTAAGTGATCTTAGTAGCTGAGTGATCTTACGAAAGCTTGGTTCTTGTGTAAATATTTACAGTGGAGGGAGCTTAGGTGTGTGTGTGTACTCACCTATTTGTGGTTACAGGGTCGATTCACAGCTTCTGGCCCGCCTCTTCACTGGTCGCTACTAGGTCCTCTCTCCTTGCTCCATGAGCTTTATCATACCTCTTCCTAAAGCTTATGTATGGTACCTGCCTCCACTACATCACTCTCCAGATTGTTCCACTTCCTGACCTTCTATGACTGAAGAAATAAAGAAATACTTCCTGACATCCCTGTTGCTCATCTGTGTCTTCAACTTCCAGCTGTGACCCATTGTTCCTGTGTCTCATTTCTGGAACATCCTGTCCCTATCCACCTTGTCAGTTCCTCTCAGTATTTTATATGTCGTTATCATGTCTTCCCTATCCCTCCTGTCCTCCAGTGACAACAGGTTGATTTCCCTTAACCTTCCTCGCAGGGCACACCCCTTAGCTTCTGGACTAGTCTTGTTACAAACCTTTTGCACTGTTTCTAATTTCTTGATGTGTTTGACCAGGTGTGGGTTCCTTACTGGTGCTGCATACTCCAATTTGGGCCTGATGTACACATGTACAGTCTTGAATGATTCCTTACTTAGGTGTTGAAATACTTATTAGGTTTGTCAGGTGCCCGTGTGCTGCCCGTATGATGTGCGCCTCAGGAGATGTGCTCGGTATTTGCTCACCACAAGATCCTTTTCCTTGAGTGAGTTTTGCAGCCTTAACTGTACTCCGTCTTTGGTTTTCTTTGTCCTTCCCCCAACTTTATGACTAAGCACTCACTGGGATTAATCTCCAGGAGCCATTTGTCAGATCAGGCTCACAGCCTGTCCAGATGTCTGTGTAGGTTTACCTGAGCCTCATCCACTTGTATTGTCCTCAATAGCTTCATGTCGTCTGTGAACAGGGACACCTCTGAATCTATGCCTTCTGCCATGTCATTCACATATAGTATACTAGAAACAACACCGGACCTAGAACTGACCCTTGTGGAACCCCACTCGAAACGTGCGCCCACTCTGATACTTCGTCTCGTACCAACACACGTTTCCTTCCGGTCAGGTACTCCCTGATCCATTACCTGGAGTTTACCTGGAGAGGGTTTCGGGGGTGAACGCCCCCGCGGCTCGGTCTGAGACCAGGCCTCATGGTGGATCAGGGTCTGATCAACCAGGCTGTTACTGCTGACCGCACGCAAACTGACGTACGAACCACAGCCCGGCTGGTCAGGTACTGACTTTATGTGCCTGTCCAGTGCCTGCTTGAAGACAGCCAGGTGTCTATTAGTAATCCCCCTTATGTGCCATTGCAGTACTGTCCCTCCTATTCCTGCCTGCCGCTCTAGCTTTTCAACCAGTCTCTTGTGGTACTGTGTCGAAAGCCTTCTTACAGTCCAAAAAGATGCAGCCTACCCATTCCTCTCTCTCCTGTCTTCTGTTACCTTGTCATAGAACTCCAGAAGGTTTGTGATGCAGGATTTCCCTTCAATGCAGCCATGCTGGTTGTCACATATGAGCCTGTTTCTCTGTGCTCCTCCATTCTGATGATAATCTTCTCCATAACTTTACATACTGTACATGTCAATGACAATAGTCTATAGCTTAGTGCTGTCTGACTCTTTTTTAAATTTGGAACTACTTTTGCTGTCTTCCACAATTCAGGCAGTTGCCTTGTTTTGATAGATTTATTGAAGATTGTTGTTAGTGGCACACACAGTGTATCTGCTTCCTCTCAGGACCCACGGAAAGATATCTAGTCTCACCCCACCGACTTCGAGGTAACTAGTTCACTTAAAGTTTCTTCACCAGAGTTGTGTACAGTGTGTCCAGCACTTGCTGGTGCACCCTACCACCTCGGTTTGCTGGAAGCTTTTGTGTTTCAACTGTGAATAATTCCTAAATCTTGTGCTGAGTTCTTCAACACTTCCTGGTCACTCCCAGCTCTTCACATACACTTTCTGGTCCTCCCAGCTCTTCACATACACTTCCTGGTCACTCCCAGCTCTTCACATACACTTCCTGGTCACTCCCAGCTCTTCACTTCACTTCCTGGTCACTCCAAGCTCTTCACACACTTCCTGGTCACTCCAAGCTCTTCACATACACTTCCTGGTCACTCCCAGCTCTGCACATACACTTCCTGGTCACTCCCAGCTCTTCACATACACTTCCTGGTCACTCCAAGCTCTGCACATACACTTCCTGGTCACTCCCAGCTCTTCACATACACTTCCTGGTCTTCAAGCTCTGCACATACACTTCCTGGTCACTCCAAGCTCTGCACATACACTTCCTGGTCACTCCAAGCTCTGCCTACACTTCCTGGTCACTCCCAGCTCTGCACATACACTTCCTGGTCACTCCAAGCTCTGCACATACACTTCCTGGTCACTCCCAGCTCTTCGCGCACACTTCATGGTCACTCCCAGCTCTTCACACACTTCATGGTCACTCCCAGCTCTTTACATACTTCCTGTTCGTTGCCAGCTCTTTACATACTTCCTGGTGGTTCCCAGCTCTTTACATACTTCCTGGTGGTTCCCAGCTCTTTACATACTTCCTGGTGGTTCCCAGCTCTTTACATACTTCCTGGTGGTTCCCAGCTCTTACATACTTCCTGGTGGTTCCCAGCTCTTCACACACTTCCTGGTCACTCCCTTGATTGTTTTCCTTCTGGTGTGGCTGTATAAGAAGCTTGGTGAGATTTGACTTTTGATGCTATGTCATTCTCACATTAATGCTGGGCCTCTCTCCTTATCCATGCATATTCATTTCTGGCTCTAAGGCTCTGTTCCCCTTTTTCCCTGAATTTTTTTGCCTTCATTTTTTTTTCATGCTCTAGCACATTTTGTTTTGACCTCTTTACCCCTTTTGGGGTAAACCACCACCTCTGTGCTGCACTATGTGTTCATGTGTTCCATTTACTATCTTCCCCTCTAGCTCTTTACCCACTGCACCTCATGAAAAGGTTGCCTCATACCCGTCTAGCCCCCTTTTTTTGAATTTTGGTTTCTCCCAGCCTTCTTGTACTGCTTCCCTCCCCACTCTTAATTTTTTGTATTTGAAACTCAGGCCACATTATCACTAGCTCCAAGGGGCCTTTCATTGAAATATCCCCTATGTCTAAACTGTTCAATGTGAATACAAGGTCCACCCTTTGCGGGTTCTTTTCCCCCCTCTCTCTCTCTCTCTCTCTCTCTCTCTCTCTCCCCTCTCTCTCTTCCCCCTCCCCCCTCTCTCCCCCCTCCCTCTCTCTCCCCTCTCTCTCCCTCTCTCTCCCCCCCCTCTCCCCTCCCCCCTCCTCTCTCTCCTCTCCTCTCTCTCTCTCTCTCTCTCTCTCTCTCTCCCTCTCTCTCTCTCTCTCTTTTTCTCTTTCTCTCTTTCTTCCCCCCCCCTTTTTCCCCTATCTATTAGTGCATGAATTTTTTTTGTTAATTCTCTATGTTTCTGGTTCCTCATGTGGCTCTAGGTTTCCCCCTCATTCTTGTGGCTGAAGTCTTCCCATGAGAGAAACTCCCTACCCTTGTGGGCCCTTCTGGCCACCTTGGCTAGTGTATCCACCATTACTCTGTTGCTCTTACCATTCTTTTGTCTTGGTCTCTTGCTGTTCAGTGGGGGGTTTTTCCCCCCCCTTGATTATAATAAAATTGTTCAGTGATGGGTTGTACATCACTACACCCTTTTTGGATCCCTGGTCTGAAGTGTTCCTACTATTGACATCTGTTCCCTTCCCCGTCTTTCCATCTCAAAACTCCTTGGGTTTTTTTGATGGACAGTGTAACCCCTTTTCCCCTCTGTCTCCTTTTCCTCAGGATCTGATCCTATTGGGAAGATTATCTGCAACATCGGGTATCTTTATTGTAACGTTTCGCCATCCAGTGGCTTTATCAATACAAATTCTAGGACATTTTTGAAGACAGAAGAACTATATACAAAAAATGAGGAATAGTCCTCGGCCTTGGAGTTGGTGTAAACACCGAAGTCTATGTTTCTGAAGCAGGGTTGTTTTTTTTTTTGTATGTTCGGTACATCCGGGCCCGGGTCTTCTCCCAAAAGGTGACCCGGCAAAAAAAACAGAGGTGAGGGGCCCGGGCTTAATTAACTCAGGTGGAAAAGGGCGTGTAAAGAAAGAGGGCACAGTCACTGGTAGGTGGGGTTCCCCCGTAGGCTCCCAAAAGACGGGTTAGTTGTAGTAGTTGTCGCGAAAAGGGTTTGTACAGGTCCTCAGAATCAAGATTCCCCGATGTTGCAGTGTGACAATTGCACAAGAATGGTATACAATACCAACAAGATGAAATTAAGACACATGTGCAACATCTGGGGATCTTTTTTGAATTTTATATAAGCGCCAGGTCCACCTCTTTTCCCTTTTTTTCCCCCTTCATATCTCTGGGCCGTTTAATTTACTTCCTTTATTGTTTTCCTTATCTCCCAGATGGCCTGATATTGATTCTGAGGTATTTCGCTCCTTTCCCTACTTCAGTCTTTCCTGCCACTGATGTTCCTGCACCCAGCACCTTGCTCCTTCCGGGCTTCGTCTCTATATCCTCCCTCCCTTCCAGTTCCTCCACCATGTTTTGCATCTTTGCCTCAGCAGCTACAGTTCCTCACGTTTTCTCTCTGTAATTATTCTCCACCAGTGTATTAAAATTTTCCCTTGCTTTTTTTTTTCCCTCCGGTTCCATTGTACTTCTGAGGTTTTCTGAACATTTTCCTTCTCAAAAGCCCTCCCCGGGCCCCCCAAATTTCCTTTCAGAGCAGCCATCCCCCCCCCCCAATTTTTCCTTCTCAGAGCAGCCCTCCCCGTTTAACTTTTCTACCTTTTGGGATACCATTTTTTTTAAGTGTATGTGTGTTGTTGTGTGTTTTTGTGTGTGTGTTGTATGTGTGTTTGTGTGTGTTTTGTGTGTTGTGTGTTTTTGTGTGTTTGTGTTTTTTTTGTGTGTTTGTGTGTGTTGTATGTGTGTTTGTTGTATGTGAAATACCTTTGAAGAGTTTCGAGAGTTTCTCTACTCTCTGAGCCCGGGCCCTGGGCCCGGCTCGTCTGGTGCGCCTGGGCACCCGGCTGTTGCTGCTAGGCCCCCTGCCTTTTTTTTTTGTGTTTTGTTGTGTTTTTGTTTGTGTGTGTTTGTGTTGTATGTGAAATACCTTTGAAGAGTTTCGAGTTTCTCTACACTCTGAGCCCGGCCATGGGCCAGGCTCGTCTGGTGCTTTCCTGGTTAACCAGGCTGTTTTCTAGGCCCCTGCCCCCTATCCGTCACAGCCTGGTTGATCTGGCACCTGGTGAATCTTGTCCAGTTTCCTCTTGAAGGCTTCTACACTGGGTTCCGCAGTGTTTCTGATATCCTCTGGTAAGATGTTGAATAGTCTGGGACCCGGGTGTTAAAAAGTGTCCCTATTGTCCCCACCCACCCCTGCTCCTCACTGGGTTTATTTTAAATTCCTCCCATATCTCTCACTCCCGTATGTTGTTATGGCAATGTGCAGATTTGGACAGGCCCCCGAGTACTTTCCAGTATATATTATCATGTATCTCTCTCTCCTCCGCTCCATGGGATGTTCAAGACTTGAAGGCGTTCCCAATAATTTAGATGTTTCACTGGCTTTGGCCGTAAACGTCTCTGTTTTGTTCCAGCTCTGATATTTTTGTATTGTATGTGTGTGTGTGTGTTGTATGTGTGTGTTTGTGTTGTATGTGTGTGTGTGTGTTTGTTTTTTGTGTGTGTTTGTTTGTGTGTGTGTTTGTATTGTGTGTGTGTGTGTTTGTATTGTATTTTTGGTTTTATTTTTTTTTGTGTGTGTGTGTAAAGTTTTTATTTTTTTAATTTTTTTTTAATGTTTTTTA
>WNWK01045003.1:0-14894 GCA_009830355.1 Cherax destructor
CACACACACACACACACACACACACACACACACACACACACACACACACACACACACCCCTGATAAAACAAATTAGGAAAACTAAACTAAAAATTTGCCTAACTTTACCGTAATTTCGTTACATTAAACAATCTCGGACTGGCTACGTCTCTCATGATACATTAAGTTTACCCCCTCGACAACACACCTCTGACAACACCCCCCCTCTGAAAACACCCCCCCTGACAACACACTTCCACTGACAACACATCCATGACAACACACCTCCATTGATAACTCAGCCCCCGACAATACCCACTGAAAACACCCTCCCGCAACTCAGCCCACACAACCCCTCCACTGACAACACCTCCGGACAACACATTCCTGACAGCACACCTCCACTGAAAACAAACCCTCTGACAACACACCTCCACTAAAAACACACCTCCACTGAAAACACACCCCACTGACAACACCCCTCCACTGACAACATACCCCCAGACACCCCCTAACAACACACCTCCACTGACAACACCCCTCCACTGACAGCACCCCACTGACAACACCTCCACTGATAACCCCTTCTGAAAACACCCCTCCACTGACAACACCCTGAAAACCCACTCCGCTGACAACACACCTCCACTGACAACACCCTTCATTGACAACACACCTCCTCGACAGCACACCCCCTTGACAACACACCCCCAATGACAACACACCTCACAACAAACCATCTCGACAACACACCTCTGACAACAGACCACCACGACAACACCCCCCAACCGACAACACTTTTGACTATGCCCCTTTGACAACACATGATTTTACGCCTCTGACAATACGCTTGACTATACATCCGACAACACACTTGACTATGTACCTCTGTCAACACACTTGACTATACGTCTTTTCAACACACTTCATTTAACCCCTCTGACAAAATTGTTCATACACCTGTGACTACACACTTGACTGTACATCTCTGACAACACATTGACTATACACCCTGACAACACATTTGACTATACACCTCTGACAACACAGCTGAAACACATTTGATTACACCTCTGACAACACATTTGACTAACACCTCTGATAAGACAACACAACACAGTTCTGACAGCACATTTGACTATACACCCTGACAAGACACTACTGACAACACCTAGAAAAGCACCTCTTTGACAACACACCTCCGATAACCCCCTGCAAACACCCCTCTCATGGGGTGGGTGTCCCCACCATGACTTGTATAGGATGGGGTGAGTGTTCCCTTTGCTTAAAAGAATAATACAGTAACACAGTGGGGGGGTGGTTCCCCCCTGTAACTCGTGTTGAACAGTGTAGGTGCAAATGCCCTGCTACGCCAGCAAGAATCTGAGGGTCTTTTCTCCTTGTAACTTAGGCAGAATAGTCTAGCAATTTAAGAGTAAAGAATGCAGCACACTGCGGGTTTTCCCCAAGTATAACTATGAAGAATAACGAAACTCACACTGCAGTATTCTCACCATGAAAGTATATAAAGTGTAGCAACACATTTCAGTATACTCACCATGTTACTATCATATATAAAGGAGAAACACACTGCATATACTACCATGTTACTATCATATATAATTGTGTAGCAACACACTGCGATATACTGTTGGGGATTTGGAATTCCTAAAAAAAAAATGAACTGTATTTAAGCAACATTTTGATGAAGCCACGACTTCGCAGCCATCCCGACTGTTATAGAGAAGACATCCTTTTCACCCTTTGGGCGTCAAATTAAATGGTATTAGTTTAAAATTAATTGCCCCAGAGGAGCGTATACCCATATGTCAGTCATGTGGGGACTGAACTGATACTCACGGGCTGAACGCCCCGGTGTGACCGGGTAAAGATAAATCTGCCAGATCTGAAGGGTTTCCCAACTGCGCAGTTGTTTGAACATAAAATCAAAAGACTTACCGGGGTTTTTTATCAGCCCCTTAATTCACCCCCGGGAGAACTCTGTCTTGATTGTAGAACGTCGCTGATTAGTCACCGTCCAACGATGGTGTTCACTGCGTTGTCTCTATATGTTTTTTTTTAGCAGTAAAAAAGCTGCTCACACTTTCGAAAGTACCGCTATTTTATGATTAATTATCATGGCCTGGAACAGAGTTCTTATCCGATTTCCCGGCGTTAGTGGAGATTGATAAGAGCCGGAGCCACAACAAATTTTCCCTTTGTTGGGTCAAATCACGCCCACAAGCCCTCTTTTATGGTTTTTTAAGTCAATCTAATGCCCGCTTCTCCCTCCCCCCAGTTTGCCCTGTTTCGCTGACCTAAGCACAGTTCCCCACTTGCTAAACCTAAGAAAGCAACACAATGCTTGATTTTTTGCATCTCTAGGCCCAGGCGACTGTGTATGTATCTTTAACATGATGAAAAAGTGGGTGTAGAATGCCCTTTAGTTTTCCTACTCCCAAAAGGGGTGATTTTCAATCTTTAAACTCACACTTTTTTGCAACACTGGTCAGCCATAAATTCTTACTGGCGTCCTGGGTCCAAACAGCTATTACAAATTTAAGTTGTTGACCAGGAAGGGCAAGAGTGTCGCCTTTTCTAGGGCGGGCCCGAAAGGTTGTAAATAATCACTATGTCACCGGGTTTGGGATTTATAATTTTCGAACCAGCCCAAAGAAGTGCTCTCAAAGGTGAGATATCTTCCCCAAAATTTTCCCCCCAGCGTTAAACTTTTTTAAAAGGTGTTTAAATTTTAAAGTCTGAGTTGCTAGGTTCGAAATGAGTAGGACCCTTTATGTTTTCCCTTATCATTCATGGAAAAGGTTCGAGCTTTCTGCCATGTAGTAAATGAGATGGATTAAATTTTAAATTTTCCAGATATCGGTAACATACTTTAAAAGGTCTGTTGTTGACTCTATTTTCTTTTTCCCTTACGACTGTCGAAATTCTTCTAAGTCGATTCTCTGACGATAAGATTTTCCTTAAACAACGTTTTACAATGTCTATCATTTTTTCGAAAAACCGCCGTCCATGGGGATTTGGGAGGTATGAATCTCCAACGACAATTGCGTTGATTCAGCATCTGTTGTAGTTCGGGCGCTAAAAAAATCTTGTTTATGTAAGCGCCCAGCAACAAAATTCGTTCATTGTCGATATCATCAGCCTGACATCCCCTTTCGGGTGAAAACCCTTTCTAAATAATTTGAAAAAAGGTTTCAGCAGACATATCAGTGGCTATTTTAGATGTACTGCTCTAGTCGTAACGGTGAACAAACAGATGTACCCCTTGATGGGAAATTTTTGTCAACTGTTTTAGTTAAAATTATTGGTCCAGTGAATCTACACCGTCCCCTTAAATGGGGGACATGACATACTTTTCAGAAGGGTAGGGATGGACCTGGATACTGACATACTGCATATCATAATGAGACAAGTCTCTTATTTGTTTCTTCACACTTTGTCGACCTTGGGGATCTGAGGTTGTCGTATGTGAAAGAGTTACCACCACCATGTAACACGTTACTTGGGGATTCTGAATAATCAGTCTTGCTGCCCAAAGATTTTTGGGGGGTCAATACTGGGTGTATTGTTTCCTTAGGTGTGAAGAATTATAATTCTTCCTCGACATCTTATAATTTTTTTTCCGAGTCGAGATAAAATCCAAAAAATTAATTATATCAGGTTTCTTGGAGATTTATCCTGAGTTTCCCGAAATCTTCTCTGTAGAGAAAAATCTTTCTGTGTTAAGTTTATCCAGTATTTAATGGGTTCAAGTAATTATAATTTGGGTTTTTTTCCCTTTAATGAATTTTAAAAACAAGAGCTGTAACTCTTTAAAAGTTTACCCAAAGATAGATTTAGATCCATCAATGATATTTCTGTTGTGTCTGCAGTATTTAAACAGACTATTTCTGCTGTGTTCAAGCAGACGTTTCTTCGGGATAATGTTTTTTGCTGTCCCGTTATTTTTATTAGAGAGCCCGTTAGGTCCGTGGGCCATAATTTTTTTCTACAAAGTTCTTGAGTGGGACACCACGGGCAACATGTCAGCTGGGTTTCTTTTTGAGAGTGGAGAAAAAGAGTCTCTCTGCATCTCTTTTTTTTCACTCTATTCAGTACATAGACCAACTTACCTTATTATTTCAACCACTGAGAACCCTTTATTGTCCTCCAGATCAAGTTTTTTTAATAGTGGGTGATCAATTTTGTTGAGATAGACAGCAATTTTTTACATAATGCTGTCAGTTCCAATTGTGGCTGTTCTGACCTTCAAGGGGGAACCCTGGCCTTTTAAGAATTAAAGTACCCCCTTTAGCATTACCTGTCTGCGCCAAACCTCTGGTTGACGCATCACAGAACACATGTAATGTGTACTTGTTTCCCCTTGACCTATTTGTCTGGGAAATTTAATTTGATGAAATTGTTTAAACTTTTGGGTATTTCATCCCCTTCTTTACTCATTTGTAGAGGGAAATTCTCATCCCCCCCTATTTTTAAACTTAAGCATCTTGTACCACATTTTACCTTTTTTTGGTAATTGGGGAGAGAGTCCCAGAGGATCAAAACATTTTGATACCTCTGACAGAAACTACGTTTAGTGAGTATACTGCTTGATTTAGGTTTATCCTTTTGAGGCTCAAAATGTCTTCCTGTGTATTCCCAAATTTAAATCCAAGCATGTTGTTATTAGGAATTTCAGCTTCAGGGGAAAACTTTTTAATAAGTTCCCTTAATTAGAATTTGTATTCCACATCCTTAGAGGCATATTTGCCTTTTCATCTCCTTTTTAGCTTCTCTGTATAAGGATTTCAAATCCTCCTTTTATTAAGTACCTTGAAGATTATCTACATAGAAACTTTCTTTAAGATTTCTTTGAAGGGGCTTTCAGATTTCTTCAAATTTTATTAAGAGTAGCTTCTAGTAAGAATGGGGATGTTGCACCAAATAATACATTGAAAAGATAAGTTTTTACAGGACTTTGAGGATCATTTTGGGTTTTTTGGGCCCCAAAAATCTAGTATAATCTCTATCTATTTCTTGTAGTCCTACTCTTAAGAAAGCTTTGGGCATATCAGCCGTGTAGGAATGGATTTTTGGGAAAATTTCTAAAAACCCTCTCCAAGCTTTCATATGAGTATTCTCACCAAAATTCATATATAAGTGTATCAACACACTGGGAGTATACTACCATGTAACTATCATATATAATAGTATAGCAACCACTGCGAGTATACTTACCATGAACTATCATATGTAAAGTGTACAACACACTACAGTATACTCACCATTTACTAACACATATAATATATAGAACAACCCCCAGATACTACCCTGTAACTATCATATGGGAAAATGTAGCAACACACCAGTATTTCACCATGTAAATATCATATATAATAGTGTAGCAACACATAGTATTCTCACTATGTTCAACAATATAATAGTATAGCAACACACGGAGTATTCTCACTATGTTACTATCATATATAATAGTATAGCCCCAAAACTGGGAATTTTCACATGTTACTAACATATAATAGTATAGCAACACATCAGTTTTCACTATGTTACTATCATATATAATAGTGAGCAACACCGCGATATTCTCACTATGTTACTATCAAAATAATAGTATAAACACACTGCGAGTATTCTCCCTTGTAACTATCATATATAATAGTGTAGCAACAAACTACGAGTATTCTCACCATGTAACTATCATATATAATAGTGTGCAACACACTGCGAGTATTCTCACTATGTTACTATCATATATAATAGTATATCAACACACTGCAGTATTCTCACCATGTAACTATCATATATAATAGTGTAAAAACACACTACGAGTATTCACCATGTAACTATCATATATAATAGTGTAGCAACACACTGCGAGTATTCTCACCATGTAACTATCATTATAAAAATATAGCAACACATAGATTTCACCATGTAACTATCATATATAATAGTGTAGCAACACACTCATATTCTTACCATGTAACTATCATATATAATAGGCAACACACTGCAGTTTCTCACCATGTAACTATCATATATAATAGTATAGCAACACACTGCGATATTCTACCATGTAATAATATATAATAGTTAGCAACCACTGCAGTATTCTCACCATGTAATATCATATATAATAGTATGCAAACACTGCGAGTATTCTCACCATGTAACTATCATATATAATAGTTAGCAACACCTGCAGTATTCTCCCCCTTTTAACTATCATATATAATAGTTAAAAACACACATATTCTCACCATGTAACTATCATATATAATAGTGTGCAACACACTCGATATTTACCATGTAATATCATATAAATAGTTACAACACACTCAGTATTCTCCCCATTAACTATCATATATAAAGTATAGCAACACACTGCGGGGATCCGCCCAAATGATCCTCAAAAGGAAAATTAGTAGTTAATCATCGTTTTTTACCCACCGCATCTACAGAACAAAAAAAGATGAAATCAATACTTAGTTGATTGTCCTGCCCAGTAAGATTACACACCGATTACTCCTTAACTTTCTTCCTTCGTCTTTGCTAATGCGACAATATATGTATGCAAACTAATCAAACATTGTAAATAAATTCTCTATTCTAGCAAAATGGTACAATAGTGACTGGAACAATACATAAAAAACCCCGAACGTAGGAGAGAAAAAAGCTCATGACGACCGGTCCGATTGACCGAAAGTCTAATTCTAAGTCTAATTTAAGTACTTATAAGAGGTGTTTTATTATCCTATAGAGAATTCTTCACTAAATTAGTCATATAAATAAGAGTTGGTAAATGTGGCAACGTAGGATGTAGGTTCATAACAGGACAACCCACCTCGACACTTAGGCTACCTACTTTCCCCTTCCCCTTTCCCGGGAAAAAAGGGTTTTTCCTGATTTCCAAATAGGCGGGTTAAAAAACTTTCTATAAAACGTTTTGTCCCCCGGGGGCTTTTTCAGTTCTCCGAGATTTTAAAAAAAAAAAAAGCATCTATATGTTGGAGAGACAACATAAATACTGATAATTAGAATAAAGACATTTGGGAGGATTCTTTAATACAACGTTTCGCCCAAAGGGCAAGGCATATACACCCCTTCTATAAAAGTCAAACAAGCACCTTGATGTCAGGCTCGGGGAAAGACATGTCAAGCATAGGATATAAACTGCGAGAACGGGTTCCATACGGGTCATTAAATTGCGAGATCAAGTCTGGTCGGGTCAGGTATTAGTGGGAGCATTGGAGGAGGTTAAGCTGCCCTTTATTATTTTTATTATGGGGGTTAGACAATGTGTGCAGTAGGTCCGGAAAACATGTATTTTCCACAGTTGCTTTATGGCTTTAACTCGATGGATCATGTTTCCCAAAAATTCTGCGTCGGGCCCGGGATTCTCGTCTGGCACTGTGGTTCTTGTCGGGCCCCTGTTGTTCTCGTATGTCCCTGTGGTTCTCGTCTGGCTCTGTGGTTCTCATGGCCCTGTGTTTCTCGTCTGGCACTGGGGTTCTCGTTTTCCCCTGTGGTTCTCGTCTGGCTCTGTGGTTCTCGTCGGGCCCCTGGGTTCTCGTCTGGCCCTGTGGTTCTCGTCTGGCCCTGTGGTTCCCGTCTGGCCTTTCTTCCTGACGTGAGAATAAAGGTTAGATGGACTATAATAATAATAATAATAATAATGATAATCATCACCATTTATACAAGACATAATACAACATAAGACAATATGACATCGTGACATACTTTTGAAAACCCCTTGTTATGCAAAGTATTTGGGGAAATGGTTAATTTTGCCCCCAGGATGTTCCCACCCAGTCGACTAACACCCAGGTACCTATTTACTGCTAGGTAACGGGACGGGGTTCTTGGAAACATCCCCAAATGTTTAACCCCGAACGAACCACGCACCTAAAGGGGAGGTGATGCGCTAACAACCGAGTTACGGAACCAGCATGCGTTTTGGGTTTTTGGCCCTCAAAAGGGCATTTTATCTTCCCAAAGGCGTGTCTGATGCTCTCTCCGGTCCCGACAAAAAATTTATCGAAACCCCCACACGGTGTGCTGTTTACTCCTGCTGTGCAAATAATTCGGGTTTAGACTTCTGGATCTCTCTGATATTTTTACAGTAAGGACTGCCACCCATTTTGGGTTTCCCTGAAATGAGGAGATGGTGTTTGCAGTGAGCACAGGGGGAGAACCACTCGTCAATTGACGGGGACGTTTTTTGGGTTGTCCCTGAAAGGTTTTCTTTGGTAGATGAAAAAGTCGTTGGCAATTTTAAGTTGGTGAACTTTTCCCCATACATGGGGGCAACAGTGATCCACCTCAGCAAAACCATTGAAAATTACAGTGGAATATAAATGTTGATTAATGGTGGTATAATTTGATTGTGTTAAATAGACACAAGTGCAGCTAGGACATTTTTTTTAAACTTTTCCCCTCTCCAGGAGCAACTATTTCCCACAATTATCCAAACTATACCCCTAGTGTTCCAAAAACGATTATATTTTGCCTTACCCCCGTCCAAACCTATAAAACCCTCCGTGCCTTTATTGTTTGTAACGGTTTTGGCAGAGCTGGAGAGCGAAACTTCCACAATAAAATGTCGTTGTTGCACGGGCCCTTTTTTACCTAACTTTTCATGTTGACTGAACCTATTGGTCCAGTCAACTTTTTCCTATTCATATAAAAGCATATATTGTCCCCTCCCAAAAACCCCTGCACCCTGCAATACCTGACTCACCTACATGATTTTGCAATTTATTGACCTCATGGTGACCTGCTCTTCAATTTATGACCCGTGATGTGTTTTTTTCCGAACCACCTCATGGTCCATTTTTCCTTTTAAGGGCAGTTGTTTGCTCTTTCCCATGTCTATTCTCGTTAGGTGTAGGTGGAAGTGCTGCCACCTCGTAAGGGCTCGCCCGGGGAAATTTAAATTTAAAAATTAAGTGGATCAGTTGGTTGGCCACAAGAACTTCTCCAAATAGTTTAAATGACAACAGCGTCATTTCTGCAGATAATACATTTGGTCACTGATTCAGAAATTAGGAATCAGCCTCATTTAGTGTGTATTTTTTCCGCTCTTCAGCATATATATATATATATATATATATATATATATATATATATATATATATATATATATATATAGCATCAGCAATGCTTCAGAGTGTGTCAGGGAAGGATAGACCCCCGCCTCCTTGCAGTGTGAGCTCCTTGGGGGGGATTTTTTTGGCAGTTCCAACCCCACCCGGACCCCACGACCATCCGCATTGGTGTGCCTTCGACTTGCCGCCCCTTTCTCCGAACACAGGTGTTTTTGGCAGTAAAGCAGCCCGATTCGGGTACCATGGTTTTGTTTTCGTAAATCCGGGGGATAGATTGCAAGACATCAAGAGGTTAATAACATTATCAAGAGGAGCCTACAATAACCGGATGCCCAAGAAGGGGAGCCACCCCAACTATGCAGATTTGATGGCAGCCAAAAGTGTCCAGATGGTACCCCCTTCAAGCCGGGACAGCCCAAAAAGGGGTGGGGGACTCTTGCATCTCCCTTTGGCTGATACCTATCTCCAATACACCAGGGAAAGGGGGGGCAGCTGCCACTTCAGACCCCCAGAAGTCAGAAAATAGGGAGAACTTGCCCATCATTATATGTTTTTTCCCCATTGGCTCAAGCCCCTTTGGGTCAGGGGGAAAGAGTATCTAAGTTCCTAAAGGAGCTGGGAAAAAAGACTCAACAGGAACTGGGGATCCCAGGGCAGCGTTTTCTGTTCCGCGATTCACGCTGCTGTTCAGGGGGGTAATCATGCTGTATTCGGGGGCACCCCCCCAGCCGGAGGAGCTGGATGAGATTTTCGCATTGTAATCAGGGGACAAACATGTAACAATATTTACTAGACATGTATCTCTCACCCCTGTGTACTGTATATGCCTTTTTTATATCAACAATGTATCTTTTGTACCATATTATGTAATTATATATATATATATATATATATATATATATATATATATATATATATATATATATATATATATATTTTATATATATATATATTTTATTTGTGTGTGTGTTTGTGGAGATTGAAGAGAACTAACAGATTAAAAGACAATATCTTGCCCCCCACACACAGCTGAATCATCTAATGCGTAGGAAAATCCCAGCTTCGGACGGTATCCTCCATGGGTTTGTCATCTCTTGTGCTGGTAACACTGACAGGAAGAGTGAGTCACTTTTTTCACACTGATTACGTGAAAATAATATATAGCGCATTTTCAAAAGACTAGGCACGTCAACTGTATTGAACACAATTCTGGAGGGGACAAGCGTTCGGGGTTAGGTTGTGCCAAGGGCAGGTGGTTCAGTCGGTTCAGTCATCTGGCGCTGGGAATATTGTAGGGGAAATGAGTTCGGCCGGTAATATTGGAGAGAAAAGGGGGCCCGCCCTGGCAACACTACGCATAATGGTCACTCACGGATCTGGGAACTTTCGAGAAAGAAGTCATACATTTTGGGATGAGCAACCAAGAACATGACCCCCATTACCGAGATCCACATAAACGGATTCACACAGACGTACACACACACGGATCTTGGGGTGAGCATCATACCGAGCACATCTTAGACGCCCTCAACCAAATAACTGCTGCAGCATATGGGCGCCTGACAAACTTGAGAATAGCGTTTCGACACCTGAGAAGGAGTCATTAAAGACACTGTATGGCGCATGTCAGGCCCATTTTGGGAGTTGCAGCACCAGTATTGAACCCACACCTGGTAAAGCACGTTAAAAAATTTGGGAGAAAGTGAAAAGGGTTTTCCCAAAAATTAGTCCAAGAACTAAGAGGTATGTCCTACGAAAAGGTTTAAAGGGGAAATTAACCTGACAACACTGGAGAACAGCGGGGATAGGAAGGAATGTAACGATATATAAAATACGAAAGGAATTGATAAGGTGGATGGGGAAAATTTTCAGGAGGGGGACAAAAAGGGGGTCATATTTGGGAAGTTAAAAACTCAGATGAGTCAAGGGGGTTTGGGAAAAATCTAGAGGTGATTTAGGGAGAATGGATCCATACATAGCTTCAAAAAAGGTATGATAAAGCTCATGTAGGGAGGGGAGAGACCCAGGAAGAGGCGATGCCTGGAGCTGGAATCGACCTTGCAACCCAAATAGGTGACTAAAACACAAGGGGACAGAAACAGTATGTTCCAGAGATGGGACACAAACACAATTTACAGTTTGGGAAATTGAAGACGAGTCAAAGAGATGTTAGGAAGATTACTTTTTTCAATGAGTTTTCAGGAAGTGGAACAGTCTGGCAAGTGACGTAGTGGTGGCAGGTACCATACATAGTTTTAAGACGAGATATGATAAAGCTCATGGAGCAGGGGGAGAGGACCCCGTAGAGATCAGTGAAGAGGCGGGGCCAGGAGATGACTAGCCCTGAACCAAAAAAAGTGGTACACACACACACACACCCACACACACACACACACACACCCACCCCCACCCCACACACACACACCCACACACCCACACACATACCCACACACCCACACCCACACACACACACACACACACACATACAAACACACACACAGGACCCTGTACACTGTGTACTTGGTCCATATTGGGGCATGCAGTACCAGTTTGGAACCACACCTAGCCGCAGGTAAAGAAACTAGAAAGGAAAGGTTTGCAACAAGACTAGTCCCGGGGGTAAGGGGGAGGGCCTACAAGAGAGGTTAAGGGGAAAACGACCGAGACACTGGGGACAGGGAGATAGGGGACATGATAACAACATATAAAATCCTGAGAGGAATTGACAAGGTGGACAGAGACAAATGTACCAGAGATGGGAAAAGCAACAAGGAGACAAAGTTTGGGAAATTGAAGACTCAGATGTCACAGGGGTGTTAGGAAAATTTCTTCAGTCACAGAGTGGTGGGAAGGGAATAATTTGGGAAGATGTAGGGAGGCAGGTTCCATCAGCTTTAAGAAGAGGTATGATAAAGTTCATGGCGCAGGGAAAGTGACCCAGAGCGGCCAGTGAAGAGGGGGGGTCCCCGTTCAACCCCCCAAAAACAACAGGTGAGTCCCCACACACGTACACACACTTGAAATTGAGTCACTGTCAAAAGGTGATTAATGGTTAGAGGATGCAGAAATAACAACCTGTTGAGCAGTTTCTTTAAAAAGGGCAGTGGAACCCTAGACAGAAAATATTAAATTAATAATAATAATAATAATAATAATAATAATAATAATAATGATAATATAATTGTATTATTAATGATAAAATACTTATAATAATAATAATACTAATAATAATAATGATAATAGTAATATAATAACTTAATATTATTATCATTATTATTATTAATTTTTTTTAAGAGGGTATGTTTTTAAAATTTGAAACACATCAGTTCCCCGGGCAATAAAAAATGTATAAAAAGTGAGCAATCCTCCAGTGATAACACTGGAGGACAGGGGGACAGAGAGGACATGACAATAACTACAAAATACTGAAAGTAATTAACAAGGTGAACGGGGGCAAAATGTTTCAGAGATGGGAAAAGAAAAAAGAGGGCACAATTGGGTTTAAACCCAGATGAGTCATGGGGATGTTGGCAAGTATTTCTTCAGCCTTAGAATTGTCGGGAAGGGGAAAAATTTTGGGAGAGAAGGTGGTGGGGGGAAACATTGCTTTAAGAAGAGGTGATGTTTTTGGAGTCGGGAGAGAGGGGACCTGTGCGACCGCAACCCGGGGGAGCCAGGAGAGGAATCGGCCCCTGCAATCACATATGGTGAATACCCCCACAACAAAAGAAAGCTGGGAATGTGGCGGGCGTTTGAGGTACTAGTCTAGTGTTCTCACTACACCAACGTTATCACCCATAATGGTTCAGTGGTATAGAACGTTGACAATTTAGCTGGCTTCCGAGGAGGCAAATAACGTCTCGGGTAGGAGTCTCGGCCGTTTTAAAAGAATAGAAAAAATGCAGTACTCATGCTTATCGCACGTCCTTTTCCCCCAGGTTCAGAGACTGCAGCTCATTGATTAATGCACGTCCAAATTTTTAAAAAAGTTATGCAAATATAACTTATTAGGAATCGATTCTTTACAGTTACTTTTCTGTTCTAGTGTCTCATTTCATTAAGGTGACCCTTTTTTTTGATACACATCCATCTCAGTTGAGCTGATGAAGGTTTTGTATATTCATGGACAGACGTTCCCACGATTTAACTGAATTTAGCTGAAAGAGGTGTACAATTTCCAGAGGGTGTTACAAATTGTTATTAAATTGACTTTAGAACTAATAGAAGGAGTATCAGTAACATTCAGTGATCACCAGAAAGAAAGGATGGAATTTATGGATAAAAACATAAATGTAATGGAAAGTAGGTTATTTTAATGTTTATTCAACGGGAGGGGGAGGAGTGCAGAGTAAAAGAGAGAAAAGAGAGAGAGAGAGAGAGAGAGAGAGAGAGAGAGAGAGAGAAAGAGAGAAGGGGGAGGGGGAGGGGGGAGGGGAGGGAGGAGAGGGGGAGGGGGGGAGCTAGTCAAAGCCTTTAAACATTTGTTTAATACCTGTCAAAATTTTCTTTCAATAATTTCCAATGCCAAAATCTTTGTGAAAATATGTATTTATATTCAAAAGGTTTAGGTCAACATTGAAACGTGAAAATTTCATAGCAAATGATTTTTACGTCCTAAAGATTGTTACACAACCGTTCACCAAAGTTTGGTGGTTTTATCATAAGGATTCCCCATGAGGGCACGGGGGTATAAAGCAATGCAAAAACAGTATCAGTTTATAATTGACGTTACTCCTCTATGTACCACAACGTAAACAGCTATGTTGTGATTGAAAAAGATAACTGGCCCAAAACTTCATGGGGCTTATCCAGAACTTTCGGAAGGTTTCAACTTTCATTGAGGAACACATTTAGTTATGATGTTTTTTTGCTGTTTTAAAGGGTTTTTGGATGGCAGTGGGCTGGGGGATGAATGAAAGCTGCCTTTTCTGGTGTGTTGATTCTTTTTGGGAGGAATTTCCATAAGATGTTCCTCAAATTTTTTAAAGGGTTTGGCTTGGTTTTGTTCTCATGACATTGCTGCGACATAAGAATAGGTAGTCCCAACTGTAAGTGGAATTACACCCCTTAAACATAATAATTTGGGGGACGACCAATAGCGTACTGAATATAACCTTCTATATCATATATTATGCCCTGGCTGCAAACAAATAGCAATTATTGTTAAACAAATTAATTTATCATTTTTAGTGGCATCAGTAGATATAGGGAAAATTATTGGTTAATAACAAAGAAAAGGCACAAACCGCGATCAAATTCAAATCCCACACATAGGAGAAAGGAACTTTCGACGACGTTTCGGTCCCACTTAGACCATTTTCAAATTTTGTTAATGATTGGTTAATCTTTTCTGAATACGACCCAAAATAATTGTATGCCTTTAGAAACTATAAATGTTATAAAATTTGTTTCCTTTACCTGCTTTTTAAAGGACACTGAGGAAGAGGTCAGGGCCTGAAACCATTACTTCTGGTAAAAAAAGGTAACTATTTGGGATACCCTATTTTTACGGAATGATCCCATCAACATCCATTACATGCAAAGCAAAAAAAACCCCCCTCATAACAAAAAATTTCTACCAATAAATTTGATGAAAATATCAATATTCATTTATTTTTTTTTGTTTTTCGTTTAAAAGATCGGAAAACCCCTTTTCTTTGGCGGCCATTTTTGGGTGTCTCAAATGTTTCGGGTTGGGGTGTTAGGTAAAAGGTTACAAGTGCAACTAATGTGGTTTTTTGTAACATTTCCTTCCCGGAACTTTTTCAAGCCGTTAGAGAGTAGTAG
>WNWK01045004.1:0-14893 GCA_009830355.1 Cherax destructor
GGAAGTTTTTTCCATGTCCACTTGTATAATATTTTTTTATTTTGTGTCCGGGCCCTGTTTTGAGAGAGAGAAAAACCAAATTTTTTTTTACTGCCAGTCAATGGTCAGGTTCGACCATGGGTAGGTAGCCAAGCGATGTAGACAGCCTGCTGTCTGCATTGACAGCCTATGCTGTCTGCCAGCCGGCAGAATGTAGGCAGTAAGCCTACATGCCTAGTTCCCTATTTTTTCCCAGAGGGGCCAGTGGGCATGCCAGCCTGCCCACCCTTGCCTCCCCCCTCCCCGGGGCCCTTCACTGGTCAACAGGCCTACTCTTCTCTCCCTCGCAGGCACATACCCAGGGCCTGGGCACAAATACCTGCCTGCCCCTCATGTTATCGCAAATAAAGTAAAACCCTCAAAGCCTTATCATTGCTACTCCCCCTTGATCGACCCCCAATAATCTTTATATTTATGTTAATCACCTATATCCACAATATTGCTGTGGCACTGTGGATGACATGCACAATATTTCAGGCAAGATGAGGGACTTTAGGCTGCTGGCTGGGTGGCTTGGGGGTGGAATTTTGCTTCACATGCGGGGGTCCTGGCATTCCAGAAAAGAAAATTTTGGGGTGTATTTCCTTACCCTATTGCCCCTGTTCACCCATCAGAAAAATGAATACCTGAGTGTCAGTCAACTGGTGTGGGTTGCACCCTGGGACAAAATTGATTTAATTTTGCCCAAAATGTCTACATAAAAAAAGGGGTCATATAGTAGTATGTCATTGATGTCACGCCTGTATACCTTGTACATGTACTTGTAGAAATAAAGATATTATTGTTATTTTTAAATTTTATTTTAATTGGGGGCCCCCACTGTCATTTCCATCAGCCTGAAAGGTGACTAATTTTTTTTTTTTTTAATTTATACACTAACTGCAAACCTCTCAAGTGTAATTTCTAATTATGTACATTTAAAACTAATAATAATGCATTATATTTTGAAAATGTAATCCCAAACAAAAATAACAGGGAAAAGATCATAGTATCCTATTTTTTTTCTTAATTATTATTTTTTTTACTATCTTACTATTATTATTTAGGTGGAACCCCTAAATCTGGAGCACACACCACCTAGAGCATTGAAACAATAAAGTACAGAAACATAATCATAGTTTCACCCAAAAGCAAAAATCCTGTAATATAGCTCCACCGACCAAGCTGGATTCCCGGTGTCTGGATGGGAAATCTGAGATAAAAGACAAAGACGCGTGTTGGTTTGAACGACCAGACGGGGGGTCATATAAATGCTAGGAGGGGGGAAAGGGTAATCAGAGGGAAACACCAATTTACCATGATAACATCCCCCTTCATATGGACTCTGTTTTGGGGCCCTCTATTACATAGTGCCTGGAAAGGATACACACATCGTTCTGTATGTATTAAAATAACAAGAAACAGAAAATTTAAATGTTAAAATTCAGGATAAAATCAGGGAAAGGCATTTAAAATTATAATGTTTTATGTATAGATAAAAAGAATTAATTCACAACAAACTCACATGGTGTATATGAATTACTGGATGACATTAGAAGGAAGGGACAGACCCCAAATAACATGAATCAATACAGGAAAAGGGATGCCCTGATGCCAGTGAAGGGTTTTTGATCCAAGCAATGGTAGCTACCCTCCCCTTTTATCTTTCAAACCAGACTACCTTCCATTTCCCAGGTGCAGTATGACTTTTAAAGGTTTAACATTTCCCCATGAGTATAAAATATAATAACTAGTTGTATATTTCCTAATATACAGGTATGCCCTTACCATTCAAGAATGTTTGAAGGTAGGGGTTCAGCAGTGATATAAGGCAAAGGGTCACGTTTGATGTGCATGTAGTCACCTCAAAGGGCGTGCTGTCGCTGTGTTTAAGTTCATCGCCATATGTGAAAATTCTGAAAAAAAAAAAGTGTACATTTCTTTGAGTTGTATCTAAAAGATATTACCTGTGATGAAAATAAAAATGAAAATTAAGCTCACACTATAGGACTGGGGTTTGATCCGGGATGAGTCAAAACTTTGGCCATGTTTTCTTGGTTATAGTAGTTACCTACAACTACTCGCAAAACATGGTTTTATACTTTTCATCACAAAAACTTATGTACATCGGGGAAATTTAAAAGTATTTCTATGCAAGCAAATTTTTTATTTTGGGGGATATTAACAAAAATTGATTAGATTGGTTGTTTTGGTTTGATTTGGTTAGGTTTGATTTTTTAATTTTGAATCTGGTTTGGTTAGGCTATGCTAGGTTAGTGCCATTGAGACACACACTTCTGTGTACAGTGCAACCTAAATAATTTATTTATTTTTCCCTTTTACGTATCTTCCCAAATAACAATTTGCTCAAGAATGATTACTTGTTTTCCCTGATGTACATAGGTTAAGTAAGTAAGTAGTTTATTCAGGTATACACAAAAACAGTTACATAGATTATCATACATGGGTTGTATGTATGTACTGAAATTATTAAAATAGTCCCAAAAGGAGTGCTAAAACGATAGGGGGCCTTCAGCAACAAAAGGGGGAAAAGGGGGGCCTTCAGATTCAATCCAAGAAGAGAACAGCAAACCAAGTTCCTTGGATCAAAAGCCCATACTGAAATCAAGTAAGTTTATTTAGGTACGGGTACATAAGTGCAATTATCATAAACAGTAATACTGCAGTATATGTAAATTACCTAATATAACTCCAAAAAAATCAGACAACCCAACTTATTTCCTTAAGGGGAAAGTATTACCTGCAGTTTACCTGGAGAGGGTTTCGGGGGCAATGCCCCCATGGCCCGGTCTGAGACCAGGCCTCATGGTGGATCATCTGATCAACGAGGCTGTTACTGCTGGCCGCACGCAAACTGCGTACAAACCACAGCCCAGTTTGTCAGGTACTGACCAGTGCCTTCTTTAAGACAGTCAGGGTCTTGGTTATCCCCCTTATGTATGCTGGTAGGCAGTTGAACAGTCTTGGGCCCCTGACACTTACTGTGTTGTCTCTCAGTGTACTCGTGGTGCCCCTGCTTTCATTGGGAAAATGTTGCATCTCCTGCCAAGTCTTTTACTTTCATAGGGAGTGATTTTCATGTGCAAGTTTGGTACTAATCCCTCTAGGATTTTCCAAGTGCATATTATCATGTATCTCTCTCGCCTGCATTCTAGGGAATAAGATCAAAGACCTTCAACCGTTCCCAGTAATTTAGGTTTATCTCTTATATGTGCTATGAAAGTTCTTTGTACACTCTAGGTCAGCAATGTCCCAGCCTTAAAGGGGGGCCAATTGACAGCAGATTCCAGCCTAGAGAGAACAAGCTTTGAAGAGAATCATCATGGGCTTGGCGTCCCTAGTTTGAAGTCTCTCATTATCCATCCTATCATTTTCTGCAGATGTGGTCGATACATTGTTGTGGTCTTTGAAGGTGGCCCTCTGACATTATCACTCCCAGATCCTTCACATTATTTTTTGCTCTATTACATGGTTAGAATTTGTGTATCCCCTGATACTTTTTTAATTTCCTCAAGTTTTCCATAACTGAGTAGTTGAAATTTCTCCTCATTGAATTTCATATTTTTTTGAGGGCCCATTTGAAGATTTGGTTTATGTCCTTGGAGTCTTGCGGTGTCTTAATGGAGGTCACTGCCAGGGAACCGGGTGTCCAAGGAAGACACAGAGCTATGGCTTATATCTTTTCTATGTCAGATATGAGGATGAGGAATAGAATGAGAGCGATTTTTGCCTTGTGGAACAGAGTTTTCCAGTAGCTCCCTTTGGATTTTCTCTTTTTACTATTACTCTTTGTGTTCTTTTGTCAGGAAGTTATAGATCCATCTACCCTTTTCCTGTTATTCCTTTATCACGCATTTTGTGTGCTATTACACCATGGTCACACTTGTAAAGTTTTTGCAGTCTGTGTATACTACATCTGTATTTTGATTATCCTCTACAGCATCCAGGACCTTGTCATAGTGGTCCAGTAGCTGGGACAGGCAGGAGCGACCTGTTTAAACCCCGTTGCCCTGGGTTATGTTTGATGGGTATCGGGGGTTGGCGTCTTGTTCTTAGGAGCCTCTCAAAGTTTTTTTATGATAGGGGGATGTTAGTGCTTCGGTCTGTAGTTTTTTGCAATTTTTTTACTCCCCCTTTGTAGAGTGGGGCTGTCTGTTATTTTTAGTGAGTGTGTGTGCCCCTTTTCCATGCTCCCTCTCCATAAAATCGAAGGCCCCGAAGGGGCTTCTTGCAAATTTTTGATGCGGGGTTCCCCACGGGTTTGGGGGGGGTGCATGGGCATGTCATTTTTGGCTTTTTAAAATCTTTTGAAGTTAGGAAAAATCTGAGATTTTTGAGATGACCAAATTTTGGGTCTGTTTTAAAAAAATTTATTTGGATTTTCACCCCTTTGTCTGGGAGCGGCTCACTGAACACTGAGTCGATTGGTACTTTTGTATCTACTCATTTCTTGGCTGTTCTGTCTTTTATGTCCCATCTGCCCCAAACAGGGAATACTTTTGGAGTTGTTTTTTCCCTTTGATTTGGCATAAAGAAGAAGTATTTTGTTTTTGTTTTTTTAATTTCCTTTTTGGCTTTTAGTTCTTCCCTTAAAATTCCTTACTTAATTTATATTGATTTCATTGACCAGTGCCTCCCTTCTATTTCAGATATATTGGGCCCTCTCAGCACTGTGGCCCCTTTTCCCGTCTGTAGAGGGCACTTCTCTTTCTAGTTTACATCTTTCTTTCTTTTTCTTAATGGAATGTGTCTTGAAAAGATCTCAAAAACCACAGAAATTTTTTTTCTAGGCAAATCTTCAGATCCGTGTTGTTTAGGATATCCTTCCAGCTTGTTTCATTTAGGACATGGGTTTCTTGTTCCCACTGTATGTTTTTTTTATTGAAATTGAATTTTGTGAAAGACCTCATGACTAATCATATTTTGCTGGTCAGGGGCCCTGTGCCCTGTCGCCCATTTTTTGTGATCTGAGTTATTGTCTTTGATCGATTATATTACATATCAATCATCGTTGTTAGTGAAGATGAGGTCCCGCATATTTTCATCTTGTAGGCTCTAATATTTGTTTTAAGGTAATTTGGTGCAAAGATTTAATAGTTCATGTGTGTGTGAATTTTCATCTGAGCTGCCCCCGGGGTGATCTCTTAAAAATTTTTTCATATCTCCATTTTAGGTGTCTCAAGTTGAAATTTTTATTAAGATACACAAAAACACATAGAAAGAGGAGCTTGCAACCATTTTGGTCTGCTTGGACCATTAAAGTCACATAAAAAAAAAAGGGGAAGGAGGGGGCGTATATAAGGCCCGCAGACAGGGCGGAGCAAAAGAGGGAAATGTTGCTCTTTAGCCTCATGACTCTAGTCTCTTCCAACCATTTCTTGATGCTCTTAATAATCTTGCCCCCCTTTCCCTTGTTTTAAAACTGAATGGGAATCTAATTCCTTGCTTCCTTTCCCGTGTTCATGTCCACCCCCGATACAGATTTTGCCTTTTCCGTGTACCCAACCATGCACAGTGGCATGTATATTCACTACTTTTTTTTCATACTTCCCCTTGTCAAGAAAAGTGTTCTTATCTCCCCTTTCTCTGTTTCCCCCATTTGTGTTTCCCAGTTCCTTGAATTAGAAATATCCTTTCTTCAAAATCATTTCCCGTCTTGCTACCCCCCCATTTCATAGACTCTGCCTTCTCATGTGCTAAATGGACTTTCTTCTTACCAAACTTTCTACCCCGGGGAATACCCTTCCTCTGCCTTCCCTACATTTCCGGTCTCTCTAATCTCAACAACTCTCCTTTCCCTTAGACATCAAATTTACTTTTCGCCAGACAAACACTCTTCCCCTAATCTAGTTCCCTCTCCTCCCTTATAGATGCCCCTGGTGTCTTTCTATTTCTTGTTCCTCCTGTCCTCTTCAGTACTTTGGAAAATTGGCTGATCTCTTTCTGACAACGGGGACACAAAAGTAGTGTTAGGCTTTCCCCCTTTTTTTTTGTCTTCAGAGATCACAGTCACCCTATTGATTGATTTTCCCAAAAAACTTCTACCCTATTAAATTTTCCCAATCGCCATCTGACTGAATCCTCCCTTATACAAACCCTTGTATGAATCTTAGCCCTGGCTTTGTCTCTGTGTTTCCCTTTCCCATTTTGTTTCTCCAAACTTCAGAACACCCGTGACAACCCCGATTTTTTTTCCCCCTTCCCCCTTTTTCCCCTTTCCCTCTTTTTTTTTCCCCTTTTGGGTTTTTTTTCTTCTGCCTTATTTGTCCTTTATTTTTTCCCCCCCTTGAGTTCTTGCCCCTCCCTCTGGGGGCCCCTAGCCCTTTGCAGTGCTCCTTTTTCTTAGTACTATATGACTGACTCCCCACTACTATATACCTCAACACTTCCTCTCTTGCCCCCGTCCTGTCTGCTGGCCAAAAACCCCCCCTTCTCCCCTTTTTTGTTAGTGTGACTTTGTAAATGGTCCAAGTCGGACCGAAATTTTTTAAGCTCCTCTCTTCTATGTGCAGGTTTTTTTTTGTATTGTTTAAGTCACAATTTTCCTATTTTTTTTAGTTAGTAGTAAGATGCTTGGGGCAGGAGTTGGGGGTTTTCCCCGACAGTGGTCAATTTTCAAAAGCTGCTCCGGGTTTTGTCTGAATTGTATAATACAGGCAGAATGGGGCGGAGTTGGGGACAGACGTGGTCAATTTTCAAAAGCTGCTCCCAAATTTTGTCTGAAGTGTATAATACAGGGAAATGCCACAGAGTAGTTGTCATAATAATACAGTTTCCTTTATGCTGTCCCCATTCATCTTGAGTAGGTAGATATCTGGAGGTTAGGAACCGGTGTGGGTGGCCAAATGGGAAAAAGGATTAAAAGGGCTACAATGCAAATAAGCCAGACAAACTGATGAAATGGATTTATTGGTCATCCGGGGTTTTTAACCCTTAGTTACTAATCTGCAAAATCTTCTTAGTACACACAAACTAAACTTCATTTTGACTTAACAGGCTATCCTTGTCACTATCAAAAGTGTTAAATGCTTGCTCACAGTCTAAGATAATGCAAGCTTCCTATCTTCTCTCAATGTTTAACCCAAATTAGTCATTGTCATTATAAATGGTATATCCAATTCCTGAAGCCATTCCGGTGCTAGTGTGAAGAACTCTATTTGGCTTTAGCAAGTTATAGGAACATAAGAACATGGGAAAAGAGGAACACTGCAGCAGGCCTACTGGCCCATGTTATCCTAGGTTATACAATACTGGTGGCTTGAGCTCTCGCTCACACACAGGGGGCCGGGTTCGATTCCGGCGGGTGGAAACATTTCGACGTGTTTCCTTACACCTGTTGTCATGTTCACCTAGCAAATAGGTACCTGGGTTGTTAGTCGACTGGTGTGGGTTGCATCCGGGGGGACAAGATTAAGGACCCCAAGGGAAAATAAGACAGACAGTCCTCGATGACGCACTGACTTTCTTGGGTTACCCTGGGTGGCTAACCCCCCGGGGGTTAAAAATCCGAAAAAATCTTAACTTTATTTCTTTTCTGCAGTATACAAAATGTAGTTTACATTTAATAAAATATTGTAAAGCACAAAGAAAACCACTAGCATGTGGTGCATTTCAGGCATAATATACTACATAATACATATATCACCGGTTGTCTGTTCCATCAGTAAAATGGGTACCTGGGTATAGTGGACTGGTGTGGGCGATCCTGGACAAAACTGACCTAATTTGCCCGAAATGCTCTGCATAACAAGTGGCTTTCTATATACAGTAGTATGTCAGGTAGGCCCGTATACCATGTACATGTACTTGTAGTAAATAAAGATATTATTATTATTATTATTATAAAACTTGGCATGTTATGCACGTAACACCTATACAAAAATTTCTTAATTTTTTCCTTAGTATTCCTTCAAGAGTGCCTTCATGCTGGTGAGGGGCTTTTTATCAAAGGAATTAGAGTTGACCCCATGTTTCCTTGTATGAACTCAGATTATTTTTCATCTCAGACTCTGAATGGCCCATACTGATTTAAAATTTCCCATGAAAATAATACATGACTGTTTTTTCCCAAAACGATACAATAGTTACAATGTTCAGTTTATAATGTTTATTTCTTACATGGAAAAGCCCATAGCTATAAGTTTTTATTAAAGTTTTGAGTAAATATTTTCTGTTTTTACAATGGTCCTGAGAGCACACACTTGTTATGGGCCCCATTAAAAAGTAAATGCTGTAAATTTAACCTAGGATGACCCAACAAGTCAAACATTGTGACCTACCTCCACTGGGTGTTACATGCAATTCGGTTAATATGGAGACCCTGTCCTTTTGATAAAGAACCCCAATGGATATGTCACTTTGCTTGAACTTTTTGGAGTTATCCTAGGTAGTTTACACTATGTAGAATAAATGTACTTATGTGTACCTCTGCCTAACTAAACTCAGATTTTTTAAATAAGTTTATTTAGACACAGGTCCCATAAATACCATTACACAAATTATCATTCATAGTAACATATGTGTAAATCACCTAGGATAACCCAAAAAAAGTAAAGTGACTTATTTCCATATGAATGCATAGTACACATGGTGATAAATATTTACTTTACCTCCGAGTTCTGAGATAAATATAATAAATGTTCAAATATAAGTAGGTATTACAGAGTGTTTTGATACCTGAAGGTAAATTTATTTAGGCACAGGTCCCGTAATTACAATTATCATACAGTGTAAATTACCCACCAGACCCAGTGGAATAAGTCACTTTGACTTTTGGGTTATCCGGGGTTGTCTACACATATGCTGCTATTATGATAATCTATGAACTGTATTTGTGTATACCTGAATAAACTTACTAACTTACAGGATAAACAACGTTATACATGACTGGTATACAATACCCACAAGATGAATTACACACATTTTAAACATCGTGTATCTTTATTTGTAGACGTTTTGCCCACCAGTGGCTTTTCTTATTGTCACAATGTGATGGATAATATACAAAAATGAGGTAATCAGTAACTCAGCCAAGGCTGAGTTACTGATTACCTAACAGTTAGTAGTTTATACAGGTATAAAAAATACAGTTACATAAATTATCATACATAGCAGCATATGTGTAGACAACCAGGATAACCCAAAAAAATCAAAGTGACTTATTTCCATTGGGGTCCTAACAAAACGTAATGTAAAAACGTAAAACCCAACAAAAAGTAACCCAAGAAAATGTAACCCAAGAAAATGTAACCCAAAAAAATGTAACCCAAGAAAATGTAACCCAAGAAAATGTAACCCAAGAAAATATAACCAACAAAACGTAACCTAACAAAAACGTAACCTAACAAAACGTAACCTAACAAAACGTAACCTAACCTAACAAAACGTACTAAATCTAAGAAAACTAAAAATAATCAACGTGGTCTAAATAACCGAGGCAGCCTTTACCAATGACTGTCATAGAGTGGTACTCACACTGTAGGGGGCAATATTATGTTAATTTATGGGGAAAAAAAAAAGTTGAATTATGCAGAGTGAGGCAGCAGACGTCACTCAGGTTGACACATGTTATACACTGCCTCACCCTAATACTCTCTTGACCTCTGATTGGCTGGCCACGTCACGTGACTGGTACTGGCACCTGATTGGCCTACCTTGCCATCTAGCTTACATGTGCCTATTATTATAGCTAATATTCTCCCAAAATATTAATCTGCACAAGGAATAATTGTGTGTGTGGGGGCGTGGATAGCTTGCCTGTGGTTAAAAAATACGTTAATGACCTAGTTCAGATCCGGCTGTGGAGTAAATATTAGCTTATGTTGTTCTTTCTATACATATTGGCTTTTTGGGGGAGATAAGTATCAAATAATTAGGTCTATTTTGGTAGGTGAGCCTACTGACCCATCACAGCTAATGTTAACAAAGATGAATGTAAGTAGAGGTGTGTTAGACAAGTTCAGCACATGGGTATCTTTATTGAGGAAAAGTTGCACACAGTGGCTTCATCAGTCCCATACAAAGAATGTGAGGAGTTTGAGGCAATCAGTCCCTCAGCTGGAGTCGATGTAATCTTACATCGACTCCAGGCTGAGGGGCTGATTACTTCAAACTCCTGATCTTCACCATTCTTTTGTATAGAACTGATGAAGCTCCTGAAGGCATTCTAACCCAAGTGTAGCACTTGTGGCTAATTTGTCAACTTGTCGGTTCTTTGAACCATTTATCAACAAGCAGAGGTGTGTCAGTCCCATACCCCTGGCGATGAAAGGTTGGGGCTATTTTACATTGAGTTGGGTTATTTATCATATCTTACATTTCTTCAACATTAAACAATGTCCCTGACAAAGCAACCTGATATTGGACATTTTTAGTAATAAATTAATGGACGAACTCACAAGGACCAGATCACAATTACACAAGGCCACAGGAACAAAGGAACACTGCTGTAGGCCCTCGAATATTAGGCAGGCCTAAACCACACCCACTCATGTAGCCCAACTTACCAATAAGTCGCTTGATTTTTCTGGGTTATCCTAGGTAATCTACACATATGCTATGTATGATAATTTATGTAACTATTTTTATGTGTACCTGTACCTACATAAGCTTAATTACCTGGATGTTTGTTCCACTCATCTATAACAATATTGACCCCTCTAAGGGGGTTCCTTGATGCTGGTGAGGGTTTGATCTAGGGAATTGGATCTGTGCCCCAAATTCCCTAAATTAAGTCTAAATGCCTTCCATTCCTCCCCATGGCGCTGTATAATCCCCATGAAATAATAATAATATAACAATTTGAAAAGCCAGTACTTCCTTCATATCCTTTCTAAATCTAAATTTGTCCTAATGGACTCCATTGATGCGAGTCCTGTTTTGTTTGATATTTTCAACATCCTTTTTTTTTCCCTGTTTTACCCGCAGTGATTTTCTCTATCTGTGCCATTAATATGTACAGTAATTCACGTTGTGTGAGGACATGCAGATGTGATACACCAGCCAGGGTAGAAACATAGGGGGTTTCCTTACACTGTCTATGTTCACCCATCAGTAAAATGGGTACCTGGGTGTTAGTGGACTGGTGTGGGTCCATCCTGGGGACAAAACTGACCTAATTTGCGGAAATGCTCTGCATAACAAAGGGCTTTCTATATAGTAGTATGTCATTTATGTCAGCTATGGACTGTATACCTTGTACATGTACTTGTAGTAAATAAAGATATTATTATTATTATTATCTTCAAGATATTATTATTATTATTATCTTACAAGCCAGGTGATGAGCCAAGGTTCTGAAGCCAGGTAAAGAACAAAGGTCCTAAAGGGGTGATAAGAAAAATAGTGGGCAATATGAGTGTTCCTCTGATAAAAAGGGAGTGGGGAAGTCGGGTGCGGGAACAAGGCTGGGACAATTAAATTCATTTGTGACCCCCATATTAAATTTAGTAACTTCCATTTAGGCTTTGAATACGTAATATACAAATTTTTTGGGAAAGGTTTTTGATGGCAGCAATGCCCGGGTACAAAAAATTCCATTATGTAGACTTCCTAGTGAACCCAGTCAAGTAAAGGACTGACTTTTTATCAAGGACATTATCAGTTATTTTGGAAAATTTTTTTTTTTTGATAAAATAAGATGAAACCAGATAAACACATCAGCACAAAACCCCTTAAAAGCCCAGAAGCTGTGTTTTCGCTATTACACAGACCCCCCCCCCAAAATTTTAAGTTTATTAACCAATTTAAAAAATATTAAGAAATTTACCACAAGTTTAAACCCCCAAAGTTTTTAAAATACTCCAGTTAAATGGAGAATACTTTGGATGGAATAAAAAACTGTAGCTAACAGATGGACGGCTCTGGGGGGGCGGGAAAAAACTGCAGAACGGCAATGAGGATCATTCTGGATCCCTCACCCAAAATTTTAAATATCGGAAAAAACGTTTCCCAAGCATCAGAGATCGTGTTACTGAAAGAAATGTCAAAATTGGGGTTAAATATGCTCGGGCAAGCCCATTCAAACCCCCACAGAAGTCCTCCAAACTTTTAATTGGGCATTCCTCCCGATGGATAAAAAAAAAAAATGGAACCGCCCCCCGCATGAATCAGTTACATGATCTATGTCAAATAAGGGAACACGGACTTCCTCCTGGGGTATTACCCCATTCCAAACTACCATCCCTCCATTTCCCCCAAAAAACTTCTTAAATCACAACCAAAATTCGCCTTGAAAAACATGATGCCTTAAGCTATGTTGATCAGTCCCAAAAACACAAAATTTTCGTTGATGGTTGTGTTCAAATCCACTGGTGCAGCTGGTAGTGCTACTGTTTGTCATACAGTGAGGTTCCCCAAAAAAAATTGGGCACCCTAATAACTGGGCCTCTACCCTTCAGAAAAGAACTGTTTGCCATAATTGCACTAAATTTTTGTAACCCAATTTGGGTTTATTTTTCTTCTATAAATGCTCCCCCTTCATTAAAAAAAATTGTGGCGTTGTGCCCAGAAGCCAGACACAGGTATGGAAAGGTTGGGGAAAGTGGGCCCAGAGTGCACATGCTGTGGATTCCTTTCCCTTGGTCCCCAAATGCATGATAGAACTGATGAATTGGCTAATTTTTATGCTTTAAAAGAGGGTAGATTATAATTTTGGGTTTTTGTCAGTTGGCAGTTTGAGAACAATAATACAAAAAAATTCCCAACTGAATTTTATTGACTTAAGACTCGGGGAGATTGACACCAGTCAGTCCATCTATCACCATTTTTTTCATGCGGGGAGGAGCTAAAAGTCTATGGTGCATTATTACAAACTCGGGTTCTGGGGGGCCGGGAACCTGGTCGAAAAAGGGAGTTTGGGGAACAAAAAAAACCGGCTTTAAATTGTTTTTCCTTCACCAAGTATAAACCCGATTATGCCTATGTACAGCGATAGGTAATATAAGTGCACGCCAGGGAAAACCCAAAGGAAAACAATAGAAAAAAAAAGCCAGAACCCCATGTTTCCCAACCAGCAGAATGAATAGAAAGGGTAAACCCGTAAAGTGTTACCACATCACCTTCAAAACCCTGCCAGACCCACATTATGATTGGTTGAACCTGGGGTACTGATCTGCCCCTTGGCACCTGGTTTTGCGGGTTTGGGGGAGGCAGCCTAAAATAATCAACTTTATTTCTGATAATATTAAAAATTTGGGATTTACATATTATGTTATTTAAAACATTTTATGAAATAATTATTACGGGAAAATAATATGCCTAAGTATGCCTAGGCATTTCAGGCAGTCTTATCCCCTAGACCTTAATCTATGTGACACAATGATTATACTGGTATTAAGGTTAGGAAATTGTAGTGATTAACTATGTTTAAAAAATTGAGGTATTTCCCAAAAATTTTAAAAATTTAACAATTAGTTTATATTTTTGGAAAATGGTGCCGTGTTGGCATGATCACTTTCTATATTGGGTGTCTTAGGCAAACTTATGACGAAAAATTTTGAACTAGTTGTATTAGAATTTTGGTTACAGTCATGTGCAAATTAATTTAATCAAGATTCAAAAAATTTTATTTTTTGTGGAAAATGCAAAATAAAGTGGTTTTTATGTGGTTGCTTTGGTGGGTTTTGTAAGGGGGGATAAGATGTTTTTAACAGTGCTGTGGGAAAAATTGGGGATAAGTCTATCTGGGACACCGCCCCTAGCAATAAACAAACTCCCCGGGGGATGACCGACTCATATAATTTTACCGCAGTCATTCCCCTTTTAAAGGGATGTGAGAACTTTACCCCCTCCTGGCCGCCCCCAAATTCAATATTCTCGTTAACCCACTGCACTCTGGACCAAAATTTAAATAAATCTGAGAAGATCATTTATTATAATTATGATATATTTAAATTTAAATGGACTTTTTATGGGTTATTAAAAAAAATGATCAAACAAAGGGGGAAGGTAGAAAACACGTTAAAGGGAACATGACCATCCTCACCCAATTTTAAAAGCATCATAGCGGTGCATAGTAGATCGTTGACCTTAAAAATACATCTACTGTGCGTAACAATATCATTGGCCAATAACAAAGTAGACAGCAAAGTACTTGGGTTTAGATGAGGGGGGTCGTTCCGTTGTTGACGTCCTCCTGCGTCTGGTTTGATCGCGATGGTAATAGTTGTCTGAAAAAATTAAGGAAGAGTTAATTTCCCCCGCGCTCTTATACGCCAAGACCGGCGTTTGTTCATGTGGTTGGTCGGGGGAGCGAAAACCCGATCCCCTCACTAATCCGCCTTTTTACTGTTTATGGGATAACTTTACCATTACGGGATATTCCCCAATGCCCCCCTAGTTTATACACTTCACAGTCTCGATCTTGGATTTCAGTAGATAACTTTGATATGTTGTTTTTTAATCACATCCCAAAAGGGGGGAGTTGGCGTACCCAAGCTGACCCGCCGGGACAATCAACCCCGATTATTTACAACTCCGGGTTTTACTATATTCACCATTTCCCAAAGTTCATCGAATATATTTCAGTCTCCCTTTTAAATTGAAACTCCCCAGCATCAGGAATTGACTTTATCCTGCCTTTGGTCCCTTTCCTCCCGTTCAAATAGGCCTATGACCGCATCACTGTTTGGGGGACACCTTATTTCACAATTTTGTCCTTTCTGGGGCCTCCCGGACCGGTGTCCCCGTTATTCCCCCGTCACTGGATATTCCTCCACATTGAAAGGTAATTAAATCCGATTTGGTGGGCGGGGGTCTCCAAATTGACAGGCCATCTCCCCCCACCTGATCCCCGGGGCGCTAGGCTCGCTGTTCACTCTCTGCCCATTCCCCTCTACCCAGCCCCGCCCACTTG